>BOPN01009683.1:19778-30187 GCA_017312705.2 Penaeus japonicus
AAAACGTGTATGTATGGAGAGAGATCGTGATATGTTGCTAAGACATCATCTGTCATAAGGGAAATATTCCAATGGTGTGATATCATGTCATCAGGTGTGGTTGGGTCAATGAGGCCTCAAGAGGTTTAGGTTGACCCTCACTAATCTGGCAAACGTTAGATTGGACAGGGACCACGGAGACAGTGTTATAGTAAAAATTATGCACTAAATCAAATTGTTTTGGGGCTTTGGCAATAAAAAAAAAGTATTATTCATTTTTATTATGTATAGAATTAGAGGTATTCACAGATATGTAATGATTAATAGGTATTTTGTTAATGTTAGTTTACTCCTTGTCTGTACTTCCTCCTCATCTTCTGCCTTCTACATTCCTCCTCCTCGTCTTCTGCCATGTTCCTTTTCTTTATACTCCTTATCATCCTCATATTTTCCTCTTCCTTCTCCTCCCTTTCCCTCCTCCTCCTCCTTCTCCTCCCTTTCCCTCCTCCTCCTCCTTCTCCTCCTTCTCCTCCTCCTCCTTCTCCTTCTCCTCCTTCTCCTCCTTCTCCTCCTCCCCCTACCATTCCTCCTCCCCCTCCTCCTCCTCCCCCTTCCCATCCCTTTTCCCCTCCTCCTCCCCCTCTCTCTCCTCCTCCTCCTCCCCTCTCCCTCCCTTTCCTCCTCCTCCCCTCTCCCTCCCTTTCCTCCTCCTCCACCTCCCCCTTCCTTTCCTCCTCCTCCTCCACCCCCCCCTTCCTTTCTCATCCCTTTTCTTGCCTCCTCCTCCTCTCTTTCCTCCCTTTCCTCTTCATCCTCTCTTTCTTTATCTCCTCCTCCTCCTCCTCCTCCTCCTCCTCCTCCTCCTCCTCCTCCTCCTACCCTCCTCCTCCTCCTCCTACCTTATCTCCTCCTCCTCCTCCTCCTCCTCCTCCTCCTCCTCCTCCTCCTCCTCCTCCATCCTCCTCCTCCTCCTCCTCCTCCTACCCCTTCTCCTCCTCCTCCTCCTTCCTACCTTCCTCCTCCTCCTCCTCCTCCTCCTCCTCCTCCTCTATGTCTCCTCCTCCTCCTCCTCTCCTACACTTATCTCCTCCCCTACCTTATCTCCTCCTCCCTCCCTCTCCTCCCTACTATCTCCTCTCCCTCCTCCCCCCCCCTCTCCTCCTCCTCCTCCTCCTCCTACCTTATCTCCTCCTCCTCCTCCTCCTCCTCCTCCTCCTCCTCCTCCTCCTCCTCCCTACCTTATCTCCCTCCCTCCTCCTCCTCCTCCCTACACTATCTCCCTCTCCTACCCTTATCTCCTCCTCCTCCTCCTCCTCCTCCCTCCCTCCTCCTCCCACCCTTATCTCCTCCTCCTCCTTCTCCCCCTCCCTTATATCTGCCTCCTCCTCCTCCTTCCTACCCCCTTATCTCCTCCTCCTCACTACCTTATCTCCCTCCTCCCTCCTCCCTTCTACCTTATCTCCCTCCTCTCCTACCTTATCTCCTCCTCCTCCTCCTTCCACCTTATCTCCTCCCCTCCTTCTCCCTCCTCCCTTCCTACCTTATCTCCTCCCTCCTCCTACCTGCCCTCTCCCTCCTCCCTCCCTCCTCCTCCTCCTCCTCCTCCTACCCTCCCTCCCTCCCTCCCTCCCTCCCCCTCTCCCCCCCTCCTCCCTCCCTCCCTCCCTCCCTCTCTCTCCTCCCCTACCTTATCTCTCCTCCTCCTCCTCCTCTCTCTACCCTCCTCCCCCTCCTCCTCCTCCTCCTCCTCCCTCCCTACCTTATCTCCTCCTGCCCTCCTCCTCCTCCCCGCCTCTCTCCTCCTCCTCCTACCTTATCTCCTCCTCCTCCTCCTCCTCCTACCTTATCTCCTCCTCCTCCTCCTCCTCCTACCTTCTCCTCCTCCTCCTCCTCCTCCTCCTACCTCCTCTCCTCCTCCTCCTCCTCCTCCTACCTTATCTCCTCCTCCTCCTCCTCCTTCTACCCTTCTCTCCTCCTCCTCCCTACCCCATCTCCCTCCTCCTCCTCCTCCTTCTACCTTATCTCCTCCTCCTCCTACCTTATCTCCTCCTCCTCCTTCTACCCTTATCTCCTCCTCCTTCCCTCCTCCTTCTACCTTATCTCTCTCCTCCTCCTCCCTACCTTCTCTCTCCTCCTCCTCCTCCTTCTACCTTATCTCCTCCTCCTCCCTCCCTCCTCCTCCTCCTCCCTCCCTCCTCCTCCTCCTCCCTCCTTCTCCTCCTCCCTCCTCCTCCTCCTCCCTCCCTCCTCCTACCTTATCTCCCTCCTCCCTTATCTCCTCCTCCTCCTCCTCCTCCTACCTTATCTCCTCCTCCTCCTCCTCTTCCCTCCTCCTCCTCCTCTTCCTACCTTATCTCCTCCTCTCCTCTCTTCCTACCTTACTCTCTCCCTCTCCCTCCTCTTCCACCTTATCTCCTCCTCTCCCTCCTCTTCTACCCATCTCCTCCTCCCTCCCTCCCTACCTTATCTCTCCTCCTCCTCCTCCTTCTACCTTCTCTCTCCTCTTCCTCCTCCCCTACCCCCCTCTCTCCTCCTCCTCCTCTTCCTCCCCCTTCTCCTCATCGTCTCCTCCTCCTCCTCCTCCTCCTCCTCCTCCTCCTCCCTTATCTCCTCCTCCTCCTCCTCCTCCTCCTCCTCCTCCTCCTCCTCCTCCTCCTCCTCCTCCTCCTCCTCCTCCTCCTCCTACCTTATCTCCTCCTCCTCCTACCTTATCTCCTCCTCCTCCTCCTTCTACCTTATCTCCTCCCCTCTCCTCCTCACCCCTCCTCCTCCTCCTACCTTATCTCTCCTCCTCCCTCCTCCTCCCTCCTCCTCCTCCTCCTCCTCCTCCTCTCCTACCTTATCTCCCTCCTCCTCCTACCTTATCTCCCTACTCCTCCTCCTCCCTCCCTCCTCCTCCTTCCTCCCTCCCTCCTCCTCCCTCCTCCTCCTCCCTCCTCCTCCCTCCTCCTCCATCCTCCCTCCCTCCTCCTCCTCCTCCTCCTCCTCCTCTTCCTCCTACCTCTCCTCCACCTCCTTCTCCCCCTCCCCCTTATATCCGCCTCCTCCTCTCCTCCTCCTCCTCCTCCTCCTACCTTATCTCCTCCTCCTCCTCCTTCTACCTTATCTCCTCCTCCTCCTCCTCCTCCTTCTACCTTATCTCCTCCTCTCTCTACCTTCCCTCTCCTCCCCTCCTCCTCCTTCTACCTTATCTCCCTCCTCCTCCTACCTTATCTCCTCTCTCCTCCTTCTCATTATCTCCTCTCCTCCTCCTCCTCCTACCTTATCTCCTCCTCCTCCTCCTCTTCCTACCTTATCTCCTCCTCCTCCTCCTCTTCCTACCTTATCTCCTCCTCCTCCTCCTCTTCCTACCTTATCTCCTCCTCCTCCTCCTACCCTCTCCTCCTCCTCCTCCTGCTTCCTACCTTATCTCCTCCTCCTCCTCCTCCCTACCTCCTCCTCCTCCTCCTCCTCCTCCCCCTCCTCCCTCCTCCTCCTCCTCCCTACCTTATCTCCTCCCTCCTCCTTCTCCCCCTCCCCTTATATCTGCCTCCTCCTCCCTCCTTCCCTACCTTACTCTCCTCTCTCCTCCTCCTCCTCCTCCTACCTTATCTCCTCCTCCTCCTCCTCCTACCTTATCTCCTCCTCCTCCTCCTCCTCCTACCTTATCTCCTCCTCCTCCTACCTTGCTCCTCCTCCTCCTCCTCCCTACCCTTCCTCTCCTCCTCCTCCTTCCACCCTTATCTCCTCCTCCTCCTACCTTATCTCCTCCTCCTCCTCCTCCTCCCTACCCTCTCTCCCTCCTCCTCTCCTCCTACCTTATCTCCTCCTCCTCCTCCCCTCCTCCTACCTTATCTCCTCCTCCTCCCTCCTCCTCCCCCCCCTTCTCCTCCCTCTCCCCTCTCCCTACCTTATCTCCTCCTCCTCCTCCCTACCTTCTCTCCTCCTCCTCCTCCTCCTCCTCCTCCTCCTACCTTATCTCCTCCTCCTCCTCCTCCTCCTACCTTATCTCCTCCTCCTCCTCCTCCTCCCCTCCTCTCCTCCTCCTCCTCCTCCTCCTCCTCCTCCTCCTCCTCCTCCTCCTCCTCCTTATCTCCTCCTCCTCCTTCTCCCCCTCCCTTATATCTGCCTCCTCCTCCTCCTTCTACCTTATCTCCTCCTCCTCCTACCTTATCTCCTCCTCCTCCTCCTCCTTCTACCTTATCTCCTCCTCCTCCTACCTTATCTCCTCCTCCTCCTCCTTCTACCTTATCTCCTCCTCCTCCTCCTCCTCCTCCTCCTACCTTATCTCCTCCTCCTCCTCCTCCTTCTACCTTATCTCCTCCTCCTCCTACCTTATCTCCTCCTCCTCCTCCTTCTACCTTATCTCCTCCTCCTCCTACCTTATCTCCTCCTCCTCCTCCTTCTACATTATCTCCTCCTCCTCCTCCTCCTCCTCCTACCTTATCTCCTCCTCCTCCTCCTCCTCCTCCTCCTCCTCCTCCTCCTCCTCCTCCTCCTCCTCCTCCTCCTCCTCCTCCTCCTCCTCCTCCTCCTCCTCCTCCTACCTTATCTCCTCCTCCTCCTCCTCCTCTTATCTCCTCCTCCTCCTCCTCCTCCTACCTTATCTCCTCCTCCTCCTCCTCCTCCTACCTTATCTCCTCCTCCTCCTCCTCCTCCTACCTTATCTCCTCCTCCTCCTCCTCCTCCTACCTTATCTCCTCCTCCTCCCCTCACCCTACCTTATCTCCCTCCCCTCCTCCTTCTCCCTCCCTCCCTATCTGCCTCCTCCTCCTCTACTTCTACCTTATCTCCTCACTCACTCTCCTCCTTCTACCTTATCTCCTCCTCCTCCTCCTCCTTCTACCTTATCTCCTCCTCCTCCTACCTTATCTCCTCCTCCTCCTCCTTCTACCTTATCTCCTCCTCCTCCTCCTTCTACCTTATTTCCTCCTCCTCATCATTCTACCTTATTTCCTCCTCCTCCTCCTATCATCCTCCTCCTCCTCCTCCTCCTCCTCCTCCTCCTCCTCCTCCTCCTCCTCCTCCTCCTCCTCCTCCTCCTCCTCCTCCTCCTCCTCCTCCTCCTCCTCCTCCTCCTCCTCCTCCTACCTTATCTCCTCCTCCTCCTCCTCCTCCTCCTCCTCCTCCTCCTCCTCCTCCCTCCTCCTCCTCCCTACCTTGTCTTCTCCCTCCTCCTCCTCCTCCTCCTCCTACCTTATGCTTCTCCTCCCCTCCTCCTCCTCCTCCCTCCTCTCCTACCCTTGTCTTCTCCTCTTCCTCCTCCTCCTCTTCCTCCTCCTCCTCCTACCTTATCTTCTCCTCCTCCTCCTCCTACCTTATCTCCTCCTCCTCCTCCTCCTCCTCCTCCTACCTTATCTCCTCCTCCTCCTCCTCCTCCTCCTACCTCCTCCTCCTCCTCCTCCTCCTCCTCCCTCTCCTCCTCCTCCTCCTCCTCCTCCTCCTCCCTCTTCTCCTCCTCCTCCTCCTCCTCCTCCTCCTCCTCCTCCTCCTCCTCCTCCTCCTCCTCCTCCTACCTTATCTCCTCCTCCTCCTCCTCCTCCTCCTCCTTCTCCTCCTCCTCCTACTTTATCTCCTCCTCCTCCTCCTCCTACCTTATCTCCTCTTCCTCCTTCTCCCTTTCCTCTTCCTCCTTCTCCCTTTCCTCTTCCTCCTCCTCACTTTCCTCTTCCTCATCCTCCTTTTCCTCTTCCTCATCCTCCCTTTCCTCTTCCTCCTCCTCCCTTTCCTCTTCCTCCTCCTCCCTTTCCTCTTCCTCCTCCTCCCTTTCCTCTTCCTCCTCCTCCCTTTCCTCTTCTTCCTCCTCCTCCCTTTCCTCTTCTTCCTCCTCCTCCCTTTCCTCTTCTTCCTCCTCCCTTTCCTCTTCCTCTTCCTCCTCCCTTTCCTCTTCCTCTTCCTTCTCCCTTTCCTCTTCCTCTTCCTCCTCCCTTTCCTCTTCCTCTTCCTCCTCCCTTTCCTCTTCCTTCCTCCTCCCTTTCCTCTTCCTCCTCCTCCCTTTCCTCTTCCTCCTCCTCCTCCTCTTCCTCCCTTCCCTCTTCCTCCTCATCCCATTCCTCTTCCTCCTCATCCCTTTCCTCTTCTTCCTCATCCCTTTCCTCTTCCTCCTCCTCCCTTCCCTCCTTCTCCTCCTTTTTTCCCCTTCCTCCTCCTTCCTTTCCTCCTCCTCCTCCCCTCTTTCCTCTTCCTCCTCCTCCCTTTCCTCTTCCTCCTCCCTTTCCTTTTCCACATCCTCCCTTTTCTCTTCCTCCCTTTCCTCTTCCTCCTCATCCCTTTCCTCTTCCTCCACATCCCTTTCCTCTTCCTCCTCCTTCCTTTCCTCTTCCTCCACATCCCTTTCCTCCTCCTCCTCCTCCTCCTGTTCCTCTTCCACCTCCTCCTGTTCCTCTTCCACCTCTTCCTCTTCCCTTTCCTCCTCCTCCTCTTCCCTTTCCTCCTCCTCCTCTTCCCTTTCTCCCTCCTCCTCTTCCCTTTTCCCCTCCTTTTCCCTTTCCTCCTCCTCCTCTTCCCTTTCCTCCTCCTCCTCTTCCCTTTCCCCCTCCTCCTCTTCCCTTTTCCCCTCCTTTTCCCTTTCCTCCTCCTCCTCCTCCTATATTCATTTTCCTCTTCCATTCCTCCTCCTCTTCCATTCCTTTTCTTCTCCCATTCCTCCTCCTCTTCCATTCCTATTCCTCTTACCATTCCTCCTCCTCTTCCATTCTTCTTCCTCATCAGTTAGTCTTGCTTCTCCTCCTCCCCTTCTATTTCCTCCTCCCCCTCCTCCCCTTCTTTCTCCTCCTCCCCCTCCTCCCCCTCCTCCCCTTCTTTCTCCTCCTCCTCCTCCTCCTCCCTTCCTTTATCCTCCTCCTCCCTTCCTTTCTCCTCCTCCTCCTCCTCCTCCTTTCCTTTCTCCTCCTCCTCCTCCTTTTCTTTCTCCTCCTCCTCCTCTTCCTCCTCCTCCTTCTCTTCCTCCTCCTCCTCCTCCTCCTCTCCTTCCTCCTCCTCCTCTCTCCTTCCTCCTCCTCCTCCTCCTCCTCCCTCCTCACTCCTCCTCCCTCCTCCTCCTCCTCCTCCTCCTCCTCTTTTTTCTCCTCCTTCTCCTCCTCCTCCTCCTCCTCCTTCTTCTTCTTTTTCTTCTCCTCCTCTCCTCCTCCTCCTCCTCCTCCTCCTTCTCCCACTCCTCCCCCTCCTCCTCTTCCTCCCTCCTCCTCCTCTTTTTCCTCCTCCTCCTCTTTTTCCTCCTCCTCCTCCTCTTTTTTCTCCCTCCCTCCTCCTCTTTTGTTCTCCTCCTTCTCCTTCCCTCCTCCTCCCCTCCTCCTCCTCCTCCTCCTCCTCCCCTCCTCCTCCTCCTCCTCCTCCTCCTCCTCCTCCTCCTCCTCTTTTCTCCTCCTCCTCCCCATCCTCCCTCCCCTTTCCTCCTCCCCCATCCTCCCTCCCCATTCTCCTCCCTCTCCTCCTCCCGTTCTCCTCCCCCACCCCTCCCTCCCCCTCCTCCCTCCCCCTTTCTCCTCCCTTTCACTCCCTCCCCCTCCCCTTTCTCCTCCCTTTCCTCCCTCCCTCCTCCTCCCCTTTCTCTCCGCCCCCTCCCTCCTCTTTCTCCCTCCCCCTCCTCCCTCCCCCTTTCTCACTCCCCCTCCCTCCCCCTCCCCCTCCCCTCCCTCCCCCCCCTCCTCCCCCTCCCCCTCCTCCTCCCTATCCTCCGCTCCCCCTTTCTCTCCCTCCTCCCGCTCCCCCCCTTACTCCCTCTGTCCCCCCTTACTCCTCATCCTCCTTTTTCTCCTCCTCCTCCCTCCCCTCTCTCCTCCCTTCCCCTCCCCCTTTCCCCTCCCCCCCCCTCCCTCCCTTCTTTCTCCTCCTCCCTCCCTCCCTCCCTTCCTTTATCCTCCTCCTCCCCTTCCCTTTCTCCTCCTCCTCCTCCCCTCTTCTCTCCCTCCTCCTTTCCTTTCCTCATCCTCCTCCCTCCTTTCATTCTCCTCTCCTCCCTCCTTTCTCCCTCCCTCCTCCTCTTTTTCCTCCTCCTTCCTCTCCTCCCCTTTCTCTCCTCCTCCTCCTCTCCTTTCTCCTCCTCCTCCTCCTCCCCCTCCTCCCTTTCTCCTCCTCCTCCTCCTCCTCCTCCTTTCCTCCTTCTCCTTTCTCCCTCCTCCTCCTCCTCCTCCTCCTCCTCCTCTTTTTCTCCTCCTCCTCCTCCTCCTTCTCCTCCTTCTCCTCCTCTCTTTTTTCTCCTCCTCCTCCTCCTCCTCCTCCTCCTCCTCCTCCTCCTCCTCCTCCTCCTCCTCCTCCTCCTCCTCCTCCTCCTCCTCCTCTCTCCTCCTCCTCCTCCTCCTCCTCCTCCTCCTCTTTTTTCTCCTCCTCCTCCTCCTCCTCCTCCTCCTCCTCCTCCTCCTCCTCCTCCTCCTCCTCCTCCTCCTCCTCCTCCTCCTCCTCCTCCTCCTCCTCCTCCTCCTCCTCCTCCTTTCTCCCTCCCCCTCCCTCCTCCCCATTCTCACTCCCTCTCCCTCTCCCATTCTCACTCCCTCTCCTCCTCCCGTTCTCCTCCCCCACCTCCCTCCCCCTCCCTCCTCCCCTTTCTCCTCCCTTTCCTCCTCCCTCTCCTCCTCCCTTTCTCCTCCCTTTCCTCCTCCCCCTCCTCCTCCCCTTTCTCCGCCCCCTCCTCCTCTTTCTCCTCCCCCTCCTCCTCCCCTTTCTCCTCCCCCTCCTCCTCCCCTTTCTCCTCCCCCTCCTCCTCCCCTTTCTCCTCCTCCCGCTCCCCCCTTTCTCCTCCTCCCGCTCCCCCCTTACTCCTCATCCCCCCTTACTCCTCATCCTCCCCCCTTTTCTCCTCCTCCTCCCCTCCCCCTCTCTCCTCCTCCCCCTCCCCCTTTCTCCTCCTCCCCCCTTTCTCCTCCTCTTCCTCCTCCTCCTCCTCCTCCTCCCCCTTTTTCTCCTCCCCCTTTCTCCCTCCCTCCCCCTTCCATCTTTTTCTCCCTCCCCTCCCCCCCCCTTTTCTCCTCCCCCTCTCCCTCCCTCCCCCCTTCCCATCTTTCTCCTCCTCCCCCCTCCCATCTTTCTCCCTCCCTCCCCCTCCCATCTTTCTCCTCCCTCCCCCTCCCATCTTCTCCTCCTCCCCCCTCCCATCTTTCTCCTCCTCTTCCTCTTCCTCCTACTCTTCCTCCTCCTCTCCCTTCTTCCTCCTCTTTTTTCTCCTTCTCCCCCTCCTCCTCCTCCCTTCTCCTCCTCCTCCTCCTCCTCCCTCCTCCCTCTTCCCTCCTCTCTCCTCCCTCCTCCCCCTCCTCCCTCTTCTCACTCCCCCTCCCCCTTTTTCCCACCTCCTCCTCCCCCTTTTCCCCATTCTCCTCCTCCTCCCCCCCTTTCTCTCCACCTCCTCCCCTGTTTCTCCACCTCCTCCCCCGTTTCTCCGCCTCTCTCCCCTTTCTCTTCCTCTCCCTTTCTCCTCTTCCTTCCCCCTTTCTCCTCTTCATCCCCTTTCTCCTCTTCCCCCTTTCTCCTCCTCCTTACCCCCTTTCTCCTCCTCCTTACCCCCTTTCTCCTCCTCCTTACCCCCTTTCTCCTCCTCCTTACCCCCTTTCTCCTCCTCCTTACCCCCTTTCTCCTCCTCCTTACCCCCTTTCTCCTCCTCCTTACCCCCTTTCTCCTCCTCCTTACCCCCTTTCTCCTCCTCCTTACCCCCTTTCTCCTCCTCCTTACCCCCTTTCTCCTCCTCCTTACCCCCTTTCTCCTCCTCCTTACCCCCTTTCTCCTCCTCCTTACCCCCTTTCTCCTCCTCCTTACCCCCTTTCTCCTCCTCCTTACCCCCTTTCTCCTCCTCCTTACCCCCTTTCTCCTCCTCCTTACCCCCTTTCTCCTCCTCCTTACCCCCTTTCTCCTCCTCCTTACCCCCTTTCTCCTCCTCCTTACCCCCTTTCTCCTCCTCCTTACCCCCTTTCTCCTCCTCCTTACCCCCTTTCTCCTCCTCCTTACCCCCTTTCTCCTCCTCCTTACCCCCTTTCTCCTCCTCCTTACCCCCTTTCTCCTCCTCCTTACCCCCTTTCTCCTCCTCCTTACCCCCTTTCTCCTCCTCCTTACCCCCTTTCTCCTCCTCCTTACCCCCTTTCTCCTCCTCCTTACCCCCTTTCTCCTCCTCCTTACCCCCTTTCTCCTCCTCCTTACCCCCTTTCTCCTCCTCCTTACCCCCTTTCTCCTCCTCCTTACCCCCTTTCTCCTCCTCCTTACCCCCTTTCTCCTCCTCCTTACCCCCTTTCTCCTCCTCCTTACCCCCTTTCTCCTCCTCCTTACCCCCTTTCTCCTCCTCCTTACCCCCTTTCTCCTCCTCCTTACCCCCTTTCTCCTCCTCCTTACCCCCTTTCTCCTCCAAATTCAATGAGTGTCAATTGCAATAGCTCCACTTGGGTCATGCAACCTCAAGAACCCTGGCTTTAATACAAACTCATCCCTGAATGTATTTACATAAAAAGATATGTGTTATTAAAAAGAAGAAC
>BOPN01009684.1:7500-15000 GCA_017312705.2 Penaeus japonicus
TTTGTATTTACATCTATCTACCTATCTGGCTCTCTCTCTCTATGTATGTATATATATATATATATATATATATATATATATATATATATATATATATATATATATATATATATATATAAGAATGTATATTACACTTAAATCTTGCACAATGCTAATCGAGAGAAAGTGCTCATGTATTTCCTGCCTTTTTCCTTCGAGAAAACATCTACGTTTCCGCGTGGAATCATCTTATAAAAACAAAGAAGGGAATCAGTCTGATTACATACACACCTACAAACAGTCGTACAGTCGTCAGACTAATACAGCGGTAGTTTCCACTGTTGCCTGGCGATTTCTGCTGTGGCTGGGCACCGCGATGGCTGACACAGGAAGGCTCGCCATAGTGCATATAAGCGGGGCGAAGAATCTGCTCCGCCTTTCATGCTTATCCTTATCCCTAACACGCATAGATAGATTGGCAGACATAAATGAAGGCATAGATATTTATTCATTTTTTCTAAACGTACTTCATCATAAGCCGCAGATGGCAATGGCAGCCGATGGCGAGAGTGATATTACAACTTTGGCAACAATTCTCATTCACAGACGAGAGCGCGGAGTATGGAAGCGGCGCTGGAGAACATAAACTCGCGAATGTTAGAGTTGCCAATAGTTTTCAGTGTGTTTTAGGCATCAGGACTTTTATGCGTTTATGCATTTCTAGCGTTTATTTTTTATTTTTTTATGCAGTTTAGCAAAAGAGGCTGCTGATAAAGTAATGCAATGAATGTGCTAGAACACAGCGTAATTGCATTGTTTTCATCATTATGCTCATAGACAGGGGAAAGAAAAGAAAAAAGAAAAGGGGACAGGGAAAGCGAAACCAAAGGAAACCAGAAGAAAGCTTTTGCATGTGAAGGAAATCGCAGTATTATTTAGTTGTCTAAATATTTGCGAGAAGTATTCATACACCCAATAAAAATTATCAGAAAAATTAATCTTGTTTTCAATAATTTGCCCATATTCCCTGTGCTCTTATTTGTTAGCACATCAGTCTCTCGATTTCAAAATAATTTGATATATTTTCCTATATTACAACATTTTCGCAATTATTATCAAAATTATTTGTGTTGTTGTTAATAGTGTTTTTCATAGTGTCGTTGTTGTTGGTACTGTTATTGCTATTATTTTGATTGTTATTGTCATTTTTATTATCATGACATTGTTATCATTAGCATTTTTTAGAATCATTATTATAACAAAAACAATAATTGTCATTATTACTATGAATGCTATTATCATCACTATAACTATTGCTGTTGTAGTTGTTGAGGTTATGAAGGCTATTATCATCATTATTATTACTAATATTAATATTATTATCATTATCATCATCACTGTTATTATCATAATAATTATCCTAATAATGATTATTTTCATTATTACTCTTACTATTAGTGTCAGTACATTATTATTACCATGATTATATTACTATTATTATTATTGTTATTATCATTATTACTCTTTGCATTAATATTATTATCACCATTGTTATTATTATTATTGTTTCTATTATTGTTATCCTTATCATTTTTTATCCTTTTATTTACTTTTTATTATCATTATTATTTACATTATTACTGTAATTAGTATGATTGTTGTTGTTATTATTATTGATATAATTATTATCATTATCATTATTACAATTATCAGTATTATCGCCTAAAATATTTTTTATCATCATTATCATCACTTATATGGTAATATTCAATTTCATGGCTATTGATGTGGTTCGTGTTGTTACTATCATTGCTGTTCTTCCTTATTCTGTTTTGTACTATAATTAATTCTTTGTTGTATTGCTATTAACATTATTACAACTATATCAACTAAGCACACATTCATCTAATCAGTATCCTTATTATTATTGATGTCCTTCATATAATTTATATCATTATTGTAATTGCATTAACCGACTGGATGTGGGTGATGTGGAAAAAAAGAAAGAAAAAAAAACAAAAAAAAACACGGGCACGGGTGTCGTGAACATACCAACGCTGACATTTTTTCCATCAATATTTTTTTTAATCGAACTAAGAGTAACAGTTATCTTTAATGATAGATGATGTAAGTTGCCATTACAATTACTATAACCACCGTGATACAGGTTTAGATTAAAATCCCTAGCAGAGATAACACAGCTGTCTCTTTGCTCCAGCTTGAAAGAAAGCCTGGAAAGCTGTTCATCCAAGGTATTAAGCATTAACTTCAGAGAGCGATGACTCATAGCAAGATGCCGACCTCCGGCGGTGCATGGCTTGGAAGCAGAATGAGAAGAGGAAGGCCATGTGCAGCGGCTGCAACATGGCCCTGTGCCAGTATGGCTGATTTATGGTGTGGCACGCGCAGCCGTAAACACACGTCGAATTCCTATTCTTCATCTCTTCATGTTGCTGTTGTTGTTTTGTTTCGAGAATGAAAAGAAATATGACAAAAAATAAAGTTGTTTTTTGTGCTCTCATAAAATATTAACACTTCTGTCAGACTGAGTGTCAATATCTTAACGAGTTGATATGGACTTTAAAATACAACTTTAGTCGATTACAATATTGAGAAGGCTGCCAGATGCCCCATATAAGCATCGTAATATAGTGAAGCCCATAAACTGAAAAACACAAAAAATAGTATAAGAATGCAAGAGAGCGAGAAACCCCTCTAAAATGAAACCTGTCGTGTGTGCCGTTTCAGGTTTCACTGAAAATCGATGCCCCGGATCAATTGTGTTATGTCTTTATTATTCATTGACATGTAACTAATTCTTTAATTATTCCACGAGGATAAACGAAATCAGAGTAATTATATAGAAAAAAAAATCTGGATAAAGAGCTGTAATGTAAATGACCATCTATTTACATGACTGGTCGGTAAAGCAATAGTTAACTAGATTGATTTAACGAATAAAAAATTATGTCTAACTTTCATTTTCTGAATATATGATAACATATAACATAAATTGGTAAACGATAGTTAAAACAGTAAATAACAAAACTCAGTTCGGTGTCATATTAGATTGAGCCATGACAATATCTCATCAGGGAAAGCCGTCAGTGGACAGCATGTCGACTTCACATCCCCGTGGTCGGCAGATCGAGTCCCGTCCAAGCTCGTGAGTTTCCACTGTCACCTGGCGGTTACTGACGTGGCTGGGCACTGCGTTGGGTAAGGACCAAGCTCAGATCGAGTCAACACTCGTTGACACATTCTTTCACGAGCCAGCACACGCTAACACAGGCGGGCTCGCCTCAGTGCATACAAGCCCGGCGTAGCATCTGCTCCATAAATCTGGCTTATCCTTATCATCAGTCAATATCTTCGTATTCTTGTCCCGTCATGTCTCGTACGATCACCATTGATGGTGATGTGAGCACAGTAACATAACGAGAACGATAATGGTGACTATTGTATCTATGGCCATAATCATAATGATTGCGAAATATGAACAGTAATATAGGAAGTAAAAACTCTGATGATGTTGATGATAATATAATAACATGCATAATAGTTCGTTTTCCGGATGAAAGAAAGAGAGATGAAATATATTTCCAAATGTGCACTTCTATCCTATTTTGCCCCCAATCCCTCATCAATTATGAACATGAATTCATCTGCTCATGGAAATTATGATCCAAAGGACATTGCCGCAGAGACCAAACTGCTATATTGCTACCTACATTATTTTTAACTAATGTCCCAGACTTTCTCTTATAATTCTCGTTTCTCATTTTAACGTTTTTGTTACAATTTATTTATTATTCTTGTAAGGGTTTCAGTTCCTGAAATGTAATACTGCGCAAGACAATGCACAATCATATCGATCAGATATAACTTGTTGTAATACTTACTTCGCAAAATTCAGTTAAAATATATATTTAAATGCAAAAGAAGTATATCCTTAAAAAAATATGTTAATTTCGCAACATGTTTCAGTCCCACATATTCATTTTGTAAAAATGCTTTAAGCTTCCTACAACTTGTGTTCATAATATGCAACATAAACCCGAACAGTCTGTGTTAACAAATGTCGATAATAATTTAGTGCAATGCATGCAACGCAATCAATCCATTCTACAAAGTGCGACTGACCGCGCGATAGAGCCTCCCATCGAGCTCAAAGTCCTTCTGTGAATCCAACTTGCCACGTGTGAGCGCCTGCGGGTTTCATTAAATGCTTCCCCTCGGGCGAAGGAAATGACATGCAGTTTTGAGGAGTGTCTCCTGAAAACAACTTGTGGGTGTGCAGCCACATGGAAATGTAAATAGCCCAAACACACACACACACAAACAGAAATACACACAAACACAAATACATACACAAACACACACACACACAAACAGAAATACACACACACACAAACACACACACACACACACACACACACACACACACACACACACACACACACACATACACATACACACACACACAAACACATTCACACATACAGGCCTCATATACACGTGCAAAGACACATCTACGTTTATCATGAACGCAGGTCGCCAGCCAAGGACACACTTGTGAAGCTGCTCTTCATTCTGATGTCACAGAGAGGAACTTCACGTTAAAGACAGAAAATATTAATGTTTTCTCTTATTTTTTCTTCCTTTAAGCTTATGCTGTTAAAGAAGACTTATTGGAATAGATCATTAACATTAATATCCAAAAATTATATTAGACATGTTTCAAATACTGAACTGCTATTTATGGAATAAAAACAGTCCATACGATTATTCAATTTTCCATTTCTGTTTTGCAGAGTGTATAAAAAGGACGCTTCAGCGGAATGACTTTGCAATAAAGGCTGCGCGAGGGCTACCGAACGCCTTAATGGCTATCCAACCAAAGCTTTTATCCGATTAGTTATTATTCTTTTTATGACGGCGGAGATGGCTGGTATTCTTCATGGTTTAGGAGCACGTTATCAGGGTTCGCTGGGTTTTTTTCAGTAGGGAAAGAAATGTAATAGATGGTGTCAATAATTCTCACAAATTATATCTATACTTGAGCTATTTAAATTATTAAAAAAACACTACATTCTTGTGCCTCAACTATAAAGATCGACTGATAATTAATAGTTATCATTACATTTTTTCTTTCATGAAGGGGAACGCAGATGAGAGCCCCTCCGCTACAATCAATATCCAGGAACCAAATAAATAAAACTTATAAGCAGTGCTCTCTCTTTAGAGAGTGAGAGAGAGAGAGAGAGAGAGAGAGAGAGAGAGAGAGAGAGAGAGAGAGAGAGAGAGAGAGAGAGGGAGAGGGAGGGAGAGAGAGTGTGTGTGTGAGAGAGAGAGTGTGTGTGTGAGAGAGAGAGAGAGAGCAGTTTAAGTATCAATAAAAGCGTGTCTGTGCGGGTATATTGTGTGTATTTGTATATGTATATATGTAAATTCATACATATATATGTATATATGTATATATACATATGTGTGTGTGTGTGTGTATTGTGAATAATTTTCAGTTACCACAAAGCATTAATTTTATTTTGGTTTTGTTATTAAAATGAAATTTCATCTACTGAGGGATACTGTATGAATAAATCATGATACTGAGGTTCAGGCGAGCTGTCTGAACCTTCAGGTCGATTCACTCTACCTTTTCGACTCGTCCCGCTTACAGGTGAAAAAGGGGGCGTGGCGGCAGATCGGTCGATAACATCAGAAAGACTGGCCTTACTGCAGCTGAGGCCCGAGTTACGGGTACGGGGTGTCTTTCTTCTCTGCTTTATGTAATTATGGTGTGTGCGATTGAACTTAAAGAGGATTATTTGATGTTCCTACTGTTTTTGTTATTTTCGGATAGGAATTTCGGCATTGTTAGAAGTTCTAGTGTAATTATAACTTTCAGCGTTGTTAGAATGAAACCAGCCTTGGTTCTCGGTGAATCTTTCTTTTTATTTTCTCGTAGCAAACGTTTCAGCGTTATTTAGGAGTATGTGTTTCAGTAGGGTTTCAGCGTTGTTAGTTTTTTAAGGTTTACCCTCTTGGTAGGTGACCATTTTGTTTTTTTATAACCATTTATTTGTTGGATGATTACTGAAAAAATGGTTAAGTTTTGGTCATGGAGGTTTACAAACATCATTATATTTATATTTATGACAATTATTACGAAATGAAATTATTATTTGAATTGAAATCAATAAATAGAAAAGTTCACCGGAGTTTATCTCAAGCCCTCAGATATGACGACATCCTTTGGTTTCTATAGAACCTAATTATTCTCACACGCACAAACATACAGATACACACACAAACACACATATATATATATTAAGGCTGTCAGACTAGTATAGTGGTTGCGCACCGGCCTCACATCCCTCGGGTCGGAAAATCGACCACGTTTCCACTGTCGCCTGCCGCTTACTGCTGTGGTTGGGCACCACGGTGGGTAAGGACCAAGCTCAGATTGAGTCAACATACTCTCATGAGTCCGCACCCGGAGTCGCCATAGTCCATATAAGTCTTATCAAAGCATCTGCTCCGCAAATCTGGCTTATCATTATCCTTACACTAATTCTACCCAATCAAAGTAAATCTTGAAGAGCAAGCGTCAAATTGAAGAATCTAAGTGAATGAATGTTATTTAAACATATACAATATGATTCATTATATGTTGCCTCTCAGGAGATAATGAGTTATTGTTGTGTGGTGGAGCTTGGTTAAACACCAATTGGTCAGGAGTAGCGGTCACAATCCAAAGTTCCATCTCCTGAGCAGTCTCAGACAGAGCGCCCGAAATCCTTTAAGCCTGACACCAATTGGTCGAGTAGCGGTCACGATCTAAAGTTCCACCTCCTGAGCAGTCTCAGACAGGGCGCCCGAAATCCTTTAAGGCACAAGATCGCACGTCATGTCTGGAATGATTATTTTGTCCGACTCTTCTGTGGTAAAATAAGAGGTCGCCTAGTTGCTTAGGTCTCAACTCGGTCCTGACATTTCATCTTATCTAGTAAGGTCAGACCATTTGCACTGCTATTTGAAATTATATTCTTATTAGCAATTAGCCAATTTTAGCATATTACTTGTGGAAGTATACACAAATGGCACCCTCAAATTATTTCATTAACTGCTACAATAACATAGCTACTCACCAATTACTGTTCTGATGTAGAAATGAGTGCATGAATGGCGTATCGACAGTCTATAAAGAATCATGTCTTTCCATCTTCCAGTTCTTTTACCGGGATATTGATGTATATACTTTTTGCTAGTTGTGCAGAGCAGATGCTTCCAACGGGGTATATCTAAGCTTGGTCCTAACCCACCATGGTGCTCAGCCACAGGAGTAACCGCCAGGCGATAGTGGAAACACGTGACTTGGGCGGAGCTCGATCTGCCGACCACTGGGATATAAGGCCAACGCGCTACCACTGTACTAGGCTGACGGCTACCTTACTACTGGGGATCTTAGGATATATACTTAATAGAGCGATTATTTTTGTTTTTGTTTTTATTATTAGC
>BOPN01009684.1:27500-30174 GCA_017312705.2 Penaeus japonicus
TTAAGTGTTTTTATCGTGTGTGCCCGCGCGCGGTCGTGTGCATACTTTCATAGCTTACGTTAACTTGTGCGTGCTTTCTGAAACATTTTGATTAGGTTCATCATCCTTTTTCTTCTTTTTTAAAATTGAAACTTTTAAAAGGGTGAATTAATTACTTCAATCTAATATAACCGTTAATAAGCTGGAAATTTCACAAGATGGAGGTTACGATACTAGATATGATATTATGTTGAAACTCTACCTCATCCGACCCTTTCATACATTGCAAAATGAGAACTGAGATGCATGTACATGGGCCGTCTGCGCATCAAGTTTTGTGCGAAGGATAGAATTTGCTACCGAATATTATAATTTATCAATGATGTAGTTACTAGCTATACTGTATATATATACTGTCTCTATATATATATATATATATATATATATATATATATATATATATACATATGTATATACATATATATATATATATATATATATATATATATATATATATATATATATATATATGTATATACATATGTATATATATATATATATATATATATATATATATATATATATATATATATATATATATATATGTATACATATGTATATATATATATATATATATATATATATATATATATATATATATATATATATATATTATATATACACATATGTATATATATATATATATATATATATATATATATATATATATATATATATATATATAAATATATATATATATATATATATATATATATATATATATATATATATATAATATTTATATATATATATGTATGTATGTATATATGAATAGGTAAATTCACCGAAACAGAGAGCCAGAGAAAACTTTTATTTGATGGTGAAAGATTCCGAGAAACAAGGGCAGACATGAACATGATATACAAGCAATGTACTGTGCTATCTATTTGTCTTCGAAGAACAGCAGAAAAGTTAAAGTACCTGAAGTTTCTCTTTTCTAATAAACTTTCTGATGACGCAATCTCTTTGATTTGCATTTTGCCCCTCAGTAATCGACGAGAGTGCTCAAGCGCAGCGACTTTATCAACGGTTGAACACAATTTACTCTGTATTTGTTCCGGGAGTCGCATTGGAACAAGAGCTGAGAACATTAACGAAGCTCATGTGATATGGAGTAATCGAGAAGTAATACGTCAATGCTAGCAAACTGTAAGTCAGGTAAGCTGGTAATTAGTGGAAACAAATCCCAAAATCTTTCCAAACGTGAGAGAAGTTATTTTTCTCGAGCTCAATTAATACAATGGGTCAAAGTGTACTGACACACACTTAAAATATGAAAAGCGATATCTATTTACACATTGTAATTTTGAGGAGGAAATAATTTCAAAACGTGTCAACTATATCTCTTGAGTGGTGTTATTATTAATTTTCATTTACACCTTTTCATACAATTCTCACATTCTTCATGCAAGTCAGAGCGTAACTGTAGAATATCAATATTAGTGTGCATTTAACTCAATGACGCCGGTGAGCATGTATACATCCACTCCGAACCTTGGCTCAGACGACGGATGTGTGTATACATGCTGTGAGAGATGTCCCAGAAGCGCATGCGATGTGTCAATCATGAATAAAGACCACGTGGTACCACATGCTCATGATCTACTACATGGAAGGAAAGATGATAAGAAAATTATTGTTAGCCTAGGCTGTGCGAGGTCAGGCACAAATATGACTTGCCTTGCCCCTGCTTTTTTTCCCCCGCTATCGCGCTCGCTCAACCCACCTCAGTCTGATCGCTCGCCGACCAACCTCGCCAAGCCAAGATGTCCAAAAAGCCTCTCGCTACCAAAGTAATTATTACCATTTCTCTTGGTACCGTTATCTCCGATGAAAGGATCAAGATTTATCTGACTTTTACTGGGAACCTATTTGTGATAAACCTCCCACATGCAGTGACGTTTATGTTTGCACTACCGAGTGTATTGCTCCCAGCTTCAGTAATTATGTAATGTTATTAGCAAGATTAAATTGGAATATAGTGATAATTATCCTGATGTTCATAAATGAACTCATCATTACATTACTGTATTTGGCTTCTTCTGTTAACCCCTTCCTTGAATTAGAAGAAAAAAATGTAGATACGAAACTGCACAGCGTTCTTATGCTAAAAAAGTTTTCCCCGTCCTTGTCTATGGTTATTCCTGAAATCTGCTTTTCCGTTGTTTCTTTTATTTCCTTGTCGAAAATAACGTGGAAACTCTCACCCATTAAACAAGAATGTTGGCAATAAGCTTCCGATTTACCTACGGCTAGCGAACCGCTATTCATTGTACGGTTAGTCTTTACACCCTCTTCATCTTCCCCGTAATAATTTCTATGACCTATATTCTGACGAGGATATTGCTCGACGGACAACAAATTCTCGTCGGCGACATGAAAGCAATTCCGACAAGCCAAAGTTTGACACAATGGTTTTCAAGTTATAGCCCTCCTCTGCGAGATCATTCCTCTCATCTGCAATGAATTGTCTGTGGCGTTTAGACGAAGGAATAACTTTTCGACGACTAACATGGACTCCTCGACTGAAGAATGGAAAAGCGACGATTCGAAGTGTGACTACGACACAGTTAGTGATTTGTTAATTGAAAACTTATTACTTTATATGTCTTCATGTATGTATGTAGGTATATAT
>BOPN01009685.1:22500-30172 GCA_017312705.2 Penaeus japonicus
TTTCAAATAATGAAGCTTTTCAAATAATAAGCTTTTCAAATAATGAAGCTTTTCAAATAATGAAGCTTTTCAAATAATGAAGCTTTTCAAATAATGAAGCTTTTCAAATAATGAAGCTTTTCAAATAATAAGCTTTTCAAATAATAAGCTTTTCAAATAATAAGCTTTTCAAATAATAAGCTTTTCAAATAATAAGCTTTTCAAATAATGAAGCTTTTCAAATAATGAAGCTTTTCAAATAATGAAGCTTTTCAATTAATGAAGCTTTTCAAATAATGATTTTAACAACAGTGATGATGACAATAATGATGATACAAATAATGATGGCAATAATGAAAATGATGATTCGGAGAGCGATAGTAATTATAGTGATGATGACAATGATAATGATACCGATAATAAAGATGATAATAATAACGTTATAAATGATTATGATATTAAGAATAAGTATGATGATGATGATAAGGATAAACGTCATTAACAAATACTATAATAAGATTTATCATTATTATCAGTATTATTTTTATCTCCACATATATCATTGCTAATATTATCATTATCATTATCATTGTCATCATTATAATTATCATCATTACTATTGTCATCAGTTTTTTAATTGCTATTTTTATCTTTAGGATTGTTACTATTATTATTATCATTATTATGATGGTTGTTATGATTAACATTATATATATATTTTTTTTTTATTATTATTGTTGTTGCTTTTGTTATCATTATCATTAGTATCATTATTATAACTGCTATCCTATATTGATGATATGATTATCATCATTATCACCATCATCATTATTATCATTAGTATTTTCATATTATTAGTATCATAATCATCATTAATATAATTATCATTATCATTAATACAATCATTATCAGCATTATTACTGTTATTCATATTATTTTCATCATTATCCTTATCGTCATCATTATTGTTGTTATCAATAATGTCATCATCTCCATGATCACTATTGCTATCATCACCTTCATCATGATCGCTCTTATTGTGCTACTAAAAAGAGCAAGATGAACTTTGACCTAAGCTCTCGCTTCCTTTCAGAGCTGTAATAAATGTTTGCCATCCCCTTCAATGGCGTCCATTGTTCAGACATCAATAATAATGATGTCAATAGCAGATACTTCAGTGACTGGCCGGTTTTATTTGCGTTGCTATGCAGTGCTGCACTGAGCAGGGTGGCCGTTGATCTGTGATTGTGCAATATGCAAGCGGAAGGAAAGAATATGGAGGAATGATTAAATTCATCTGGCTTTTGGAGTTGGTTTTGTGAAAGAATGTAATTGAGTATGTGTGCGTGTGTGTGTGTGTGTGTGTGTGTGTGTGTGTGTGTGTGTGTGTGTGTGTGTGTGTGTGTGTGTGTGTGTGTGTGTGTGTGCTGAATATGTATTGCTATAATGTTCATACATTAATCATAATCTGTAAATTCAGCAGAAAGTGTAGCTAAAAGAGCGACAGATATTTGAGAACGGAAATGGAATGGAAGTTAAGACGACGCTTCCAATGTCGATTGCGATGATAATGATAATTCCTTCTGTTCGCCAATGGGAAGGAGACTCACTACACAAGTAGAATAAGGGGATGAAGAAAGAAAGAATTTTTAAAAATTAATAAGAAGAAAGTAACCAAAATATATGCACATTCATTTACTCATTCCTTTTGACCAGATGAATATGACAAGAATGAAGAATGAATCAAAGGAGCAAGGGAGGTAGAAAGAAGAGGGAGGAAGAGGAGGAAGGAGAGGAGGGATAGGGATATAAAGAGGGAGGAAGAGAGGGGAGAGAGAAATAAAGAGGGAGGAAAGGAGGGAAAGAAGAGAGAGTAAAGAGGAGAGTTAGGGAGGAAAGGGAGGAAGATGAGATGGAGGAGAGGGAGGAGAGAGGAGAGAGGAGCGAGAGAAGAATAGACGAGAGAAACAAAGGAGAGATGGGAGAGTAGGGAGAGGAGAGAGGGAGGAAAAGAGAGAGAAGAAGAAGAGTAGAAGAATAAAGATGGAAGAGAGAGAGAGAGAGAGAGAGAGAGAGAGAGAGAGAGAGAGAGAGAGAGAGAGAGAGAGAGAGAGAGAGAGAGAGAGAGAGAGAGAGAGAGAGAGAGAGGAAGGAGGGAGGGAGGGAGGGAGGGAGAGAGGGAGGGAGGGAAGGGTTGGGCTGGGGAAAAGGGTAGAAAGATTGGACAGGGAGGGGAGAGGGGGATAAGGCGCGGTGGGTGGGGGGACCCCTCCCCTTCCTTCTGATCCTGAAGAAGGCTTGTACTGATGGAGGAACAGATAGAATGATGCCTCGCGTATTCAATCATGGGAGCGCGGGGGGTGGGAGGGTGGGGGGTAAGTTCAAGATGAGATGAGAGGGTAGAGGAAAGGGCGAGGGCGAAAAAGAAATGGAATAGGGAGGACAGGATGAGGGTAGAGGGAAGGGGAGGATGGAGGAAAGGAGAGGAAGAAGAAATAGAGGAGGGTGGGGAGGGGAAAGGGAGAGGAAGTAGAGTAAGAGGGTAAGGGGAGGAGAAGAAGGAAGGAGCTCGAGGGGGCAGAGAGAGGAGCTGCGAGCAGACACTCGCAACGACGAGCGCCAAAGGACCCACGCACACACACACTTTGGAAACAACGGAATCCCTCGAACAGATTGTAGGATGTGCTGTCAATATAGAGAGATCTTGCTTATTGATATATTTATGCGCATGTACGTCGTAAAGGAAACGGAGAGGGAGATGCTGACAGATAGCTCGGGTGATGGAGCCGCGAGCTGATGGTGATCCCGGTCGAGCTCCATCTGGCGGGTCGTCGTAGGTGCACGCGAGGCTCAATTTGAGGGAGAGGCTGGCGGCGCTATGGAGAGGGTGATGGAAGGGGTTATCGGCTGTTATCGGGCTGATACTGGAAGATGCTGTGGAATAGAATGGCATCCGCGTTGAGACAAGGCGCCGGAAGTTAAATCACTACTGGACGTGACATTTATCTGTTGTGTTTTCCTTTCTCCCCTTCCTGTCCCTCCAGCTCTCTTTTCAGCGTATGATTCTTACCTAATCATTGGTTATTGTATTTGATTCCCTTATTTGTTTATACCGGTCCATATTTCTGGTTAATCGTATACTCATCTAGCTATCTCTGATTATTCCCCGTTATCAATCTTATTTGTTTATCTGCTTGTTATCATAACGTTCAGTACATTTCCTTACTCTGTACTAATCTGAATCCTCCTCTGATTGTGGATTGGAAAAAGGGGCAAATGGGGACAGCTCTGTTAACTCGCCATTGTCAAGAATAACTCGTTCTAGAGTTTTAATCGGAGGTGCTTAGATAGCTCTACTTTTATTATCTTCTCCCATTCTCTCTCTCTCTCTCTCTCTTTCTCTTTCTCTCCCTCTCTCTTTCTTTCTCATTCTCTCTCGATCCCCTCCCTTCTCTCTCTCTCTCTCTCTCTCTCTCTCTCTCTCTCTCTCTCTCTCTCTCTCTCTCTCTCTCTCTCTCTCTCTCTCTCTCTTTCTCTCTCTCTCTCTCTCTCTCTCTCTCTCTCTCTCTCTCTCTCTCTCTCTCTCTCTCTCTCTCTCTCTCTCTCTCTCTCTCTCTCTCTCTCTCTCTCTCTCTCTCTCTCTCTCTCTCTCTCTCTCCCTCTCTCTCTCTTTCTCCTCTCTCTTTCCCTCTCTCTCTCTCTCTCTCTCTCTCTCTCTCTCTCTCTCTCTCTCTCTCTCTCTCTCTCTCTCTCTCTCTCTCTCTCTCTCTCTCTCTCTCTCTCTCTCTCTCTCTCTCTCTCTCTCTCTCTCTCTCTCTCTCTTTCTCATTCTCTCTCTCTCTCTCTCTCTCTCTCTCTCTCTCTCTCTCTCTCTCTCTCTCTCTCTCTCTCTCTCTCTCTCTCTCTCTCTCTCTCTCTCTCTCTCTCTCTCTCTCTCTCTCTCTCTCTCTCTCTTTCACTCTCTCTCTCTCTCTCTCTCTCTCTCTCTCTCTCTCTCTCTCTCTCTCTCTCTCTCTCTCTCTCTCTCTCTCTCTCTCTCTCTCTCTCTCTCTCTCTCTCTTCTCACTCTCTCTCTCTCTCTCCCCATCACCCTCTCTCTCTATCTCTCTCTCTCTCTTTCTCTCTTTCTTTCTCATTCTCCTCGATCCCTCCCCTTCTTCTCTCTCTCTCTCTCTCTCTCTCTCTCTCTCTCTCTCTCTCTCTCTCTCTCTCTCTCTCTCTCTCTCTTTCTTCTTTCTCTCTCTCTCTCTCTCTCTCTCTCTCTCTCTCTCTCTCTCTCTCTCTCTCTCTCTCTCTCTCTCTCTCTCTCTCTCTCTCTCTCTCTCTCTCTCTCTCTCTCTCTCTCTCTTCCTCACTCTCTCTCTCTCCCTCTCTCCCCCCTTTCTCTCTCTCTTCTTCTCACTCTCTTCTCTCTCCCATCCCCCCTTTCTCTCTCTCTCTCTCTCCCTCTCTTTCTCTCTCTCTCTCTCTTTCTCTCTCTCTCTCTCTCTCTTTCTCTCTCTCTCTCCCTCCCTCTCTGTAACCTTACGATAACCATTTTGTATTCATATATTATGTCTGCTGTTATTGTTATTATGTCGACTGAATGTTATGTGCATATGCATACTTTTGCCTTTATATTAAAAAGAATTCACTCTCAATATAATTTGTATCTTTCATGTCATTCTAGTTGTTACATACATAACTTACCTTATAAACATACATACTTATGCCCTTTACTTCTATCTGTTTACCCTTTTCTTATTGTCACGTCAGACATACCAGTGTTGTTATGTCCATCCCTTCGCAAGAGCTATGTATTGATGCAACACTTCCCTCGTCACATTCCAAATGTCACATGTCATAGGAAAACATATGATTCACACATATTCTCAGACAAATCATACATTGTGGTAGAGAGACTCCTCTCGGGGAGCAGAGGAGCAACACCTCGCTCCTCCTCGGAGGTGGAGGAGGAGCCCTCAATCCAAAGGACTTTTGTTCAAGCTTAAGCAATAAACCAAGAAAGCTGTTTCGGCCATGTTCTTCACATTCTAAGCCGCGCTACTTTTATACATGTAGAGGTCTCATTCTGACCTTTATGTACACACACTCTCTCTCTCTCTCTCTTTCTCTTTCTCATTCTTATTCTCATTCATTCTCATTTTCATTCTCATTTTCTCTCCCTCCCTCCCTCCCCCCCCCCTCTCTCTCTCTCTCTCTCTCTCTCTCTCTCTCTCTCTCTCTCTCTCTCTCTCTCTCTCTCTCTCTCTCTCTCTCTCTCTCTCTCTCTCTCTCTCTCTCTCTCTCTCTCTCTCTCTCTCTCTCTCTCTCTCTCGATTCATCATTTAACACCGAGCTCACGGATTACTAAAATAAAAGGACCAATTTTTGTACAGTTTTTTTTTTTTTTTTTTTCAAAACGATCGTATGGTGAAAAATAAACGTAGAATATTTTTGCTTCATTTTTGAGAGCATATCATATAGTTCTAACAGATGGAAATTAAATTGTGATTAAACTACTGTGAGAGCGTACACCGTGTACGGAACCTCACTGTTTTAATCTAACTATACGTTTAATCAAAATCTTAATAAATGAAAATATGAAATTAATGAATCCAGACAACAGGTAACGAGAGATCATAAGAGATTAATTATCAGTAAACATCACAGCAGGTAATCACAGGTGTCCTATTCTCCCCGCCGATAAATACAGGTATTTGTTCGCAGGATATCAAACGCTTAATACGGCTGTAATCTAGTATGGATGAAACAAAGACTCTATCCACTCTATCTCTTCTCTGCCCCATCCCCACTTTAGAAATAGAAAAGAGAGAGAGAGAGAGAGAGAGAGAGAGAGAGAGAGAGAGAGAGAGAGAGAGAGAGAGAGAGAGAGAGAGAGAGAGAGAGAGAGAGAGAGAGAGAGAGAGAGAGAGAGAGAGAGAGAGAGAGAGAGAGAGAGAGAGAGAGAGAGAGAGAGAGAGAGAGAGAGAGAGAGAGGGACGGGGGGGGGGAGTAAGAAAAGTAATCCCTCATCAGAGAATGCACAAAGATATGACTATGAACATACTATGAATGCAGTTTGTGTGTAAACTAGATAAAACTCCAACGAGATAGACAAACATCTCTCGAGCTGCGCCACCAAGCTACGTCGATCGAGAGCTCCTATGCTTTGGGCTTTCACAAAACAACCTTTGCTTGTATCTATTTATGTGAAGATCAGAAAACGAGAAGAAAAGTCCAAGAGTGGCCCAAAAGCGGCCTTCGAACTTCGCTCTTTCCGTCCTGGACCCACGAGGATCAAGCCCGGGATGATGATAATGAAACGAAATGCTAAATCATCACCCCACGCCACCTTGTAACCCGCACTCTCAATCGTTATATTAAAACGACCCCAAATCCAGTGCCGGTAGAGCCCCACCCCCTACTCCCTCCCCCCTCCCCCTCCTTTTGAAACGAAATCCGCTCCCAGGGACTCATCCTGGATCCCGATCGAGGAATCGCTCACGTAAATTCGGGATTAGCGAATCCTTCAGGGACCGGTGTAGTTGTGGCGAGAGGGGGGTGGGGGTGGGGGGGGTAGGATGACTGATGACAAGAGGAAGCAGGGTGCAGGGATGCCAGCTGGGTGGTTGTGATGATACAAATAGTGATGATGTTGATACTAACTTGTCCGTTATAATGAAATGGGTAATATTGTCGGTCACTTTCATCAGCGCTGCGGACTACTAGCGGTAGTGACAGTAACGTCCCATTATCATGACGAGAGAATCAATGATCATATTCATTTGCTGAAGCTTTTATTACTGCTTCTACTGTGGACACTGATCTGTCGTCGTCATCTACAGAGTTGCTATCCTAAATGATGCTTTTATTAGTGTCAGCACTTCTGCTGCTACTGCCATTATCATTACGATCATTGTTACTATCATCGTCATCATCATCATCATCATTATCATCATCATTGCTGTTATTATTATCAATATGATCATTAATTTTGTTACGGTTATTGCTATTGCGGTTGTTATCCTCATTGTTATTAATTCCGGTATTCCTAATGACATTATTACTAGCATTAGCAGTATTACCTATCCTTGCATTTGTCGTAGCATCAACAGCATTATCCTTCGATGAGGCTTTTCTTGTGTGCGCCGTGAGGAAGCACGAGACCCAAGAGTCTAAATGCTGCAAGAAATTCGCCACGACATTGCAGCAGAGCCACCTACCCACCCAAAGGACGGCGAAGTGACCTCCCGGACGGCCGGCTCCTCCAGAGTCAGTCTCAGCTCTTGGGGATTCAGGGCGCGGGGGCGGAGTGCCCTCCTCGGCAGCCCAATCTCAGAACTTGCGACTCCGTGTACCGGGGACTATCATTGCCAGCAGCTCGAAGGCGAAGGGAAGATGTGAAAAATGGAAATACAGCACATGACACTTGGGAAAAATTAGGCGGGAATTGACCAACATTACAAACCTCTTTTTGTGAAGCTTAGTCAAGGTATGTCAAAGAGAGATGGAGGGGCGAGGCGAGCTCTACATAAATATGTATGTATATATGTATGTATATATAAATACATATATATGTATATATAAATACATATATATGTATATATATACATACATACATACATACATATATATAGATATATATATATATATATATATATATATATATATATATATATATATATATATATATATATATATATACATATGC
>BOPN01009686.1:0-2500 GCA_017312705.2 Penaeus japonicus
ATATATATATATATATATGAAATATGTGCGACAACACATGGTAATAGAAGAGAATCTTATTTCATTGCATGTTTTGTATACCACATCTTCTCAAATCTGTGAAAATCACTGAGTTTAGAGTGCAGTCAAGAATAATGTATACTATTATTTTTTTTCTGAAAACCTATAGCAAATAGCATGATCTTCCGGCTCGGCTGGTGGGTCACATCCTGGGGTCTCAGGAGTCCGGAGTCTAAGCATTACAAAATACTCGTATACAAGAACTATAATTGTTCCCAATAAGGTTGTTAAAGATAAGCTTTTATTTCTTGGGGGAAAAGAACATTGCTATCTATTTAATTGCATACTCAGCTACAGTTATATCAACTGAAGGTGAGAAACTAGCTTTAATCTCTTAGGCTAGACCATCGGTTTCTGTTCGGAAGAAAGACAGTTGATTTGCATGTATGGTCTAATCTACACACATACAGACGTGTAAGTTAGATTTATGAATAAAGACATGATTCGACGAACAATCATAAAATCTTCTGAAAAATGATACCAATGAAAGTGGACACTTGGAACAAACGATATTGGTTTATATCAAGCTCTGTAATCATAGACCAACGACTACCTTGACATATCCCGAGGGTCCTTCGGGAAAAAAAAGAAGCACCGAATCATGATGACAAGCCCCCAGAGAGACCCTTCCTTGGGCTAGCTTACCTGATCCCCGTGGCCATACTCATGGACCTGGAAGGCGCTGGCCTGAGCAACCAGGACGAAGAGCAAGAAGAACCACGGCCCCATTTCGTCACGCTGACGGAGGGCGCTGCTTCGACGGGTGGAGTGCGAATAAGGGGAACCTACTACGCCTCGGCCGACACGGAGCTTCAAGAGCGACTGGCGACGGAGGATTTTTTTATTTTTTTTTTTGGTCTCCGGAGAGAGGATGAAGGACAGGCGGGGCCACCTTACTTCGCTTCTCTGACGACGCTGGCCGCTCGCCGCAACAGTCGTCGCCTTTTGCCACCTGCAAAAGACACGCAGGTGATATCCGTCTTAATTATCAACGGAACACACCTGCCGCGGGGGGAAAAAATGCCATCACTTCAGCTGGTTGATTCGGGCGGGAAAGGGTCTAGACCGATGGACAAAATGGCGAACCGCAAGCTCTTGATCCGATGGTTCGTTGTCCTTCGTGAGCAGATCTTGCAGATTTTCACGACGTCACACAATGACAAGACACAAACAAGTGACATAATGCTGCGTGGGTGTTGATGACCCGATGACGACCGACGCTGACGTGTGAGCAGGTGAACTGATACGGTTGAATTGCATCACATCATTAAATATTCAGCGTCCGCAATGAGAGGAGTCACGATCTCTTGAGCTGAGTAAGATAAACTCATACATACCTACATATATATGTATATGTATATTTATTTATATTTAAATGTATGTATGTGTATATATATATATATATATATATATATATATAGATATACATATATATACAGTACATATATACACATTTATGTATGTATATATATGTGAAGAAAAATATATATATACTTATATATAGATAGATATATAGATACACACACACATACACACACATATATACATACATATATATACATATATATATATATATATATATATATAAACACAAACATCTATATACATGCTCTCTCTTTTCTCCTTTTCTTATTGTATTGAATAATCATGAAAAGTGCATGTTAGCCAGGGCCATAACGATGTAATTTGTGTCTAATAATTCGGTCTTAATCTATGATTCTTTACGAATTCTCTTCTCCCTCTTCATTATATGTATGTGAGTGTGTGTCTGTGTTAATATGCATCTATATATTTACATTATATATATATATATATATATATATATATATATATATATATATATATATATATATACATATATATACACATATCTGTATATGTAAATATATATTTTCCGGAACGTTTGTGGTTATTTTCCTCATGCTCTTATTAAATCTCCGAAATCTCCTTTCGGCACACAAGTCCTGCCAATAACCTTTGCTTTATCGAGGTATTGGCAGCGCCCTCCACTTTCATTCTCAGCGCTCGGTTTGATTCCCGATGCTTCGCCAGAATCTCATACAACAAATGCGCCTCTAGGTTGATCAAGTATTTTAGATCTGTCTCATCTGGTCGTCATAACCGAAAGGGCTTACTATGGTGGACGGATTGCAATAGGACTTTGCAGGACTTTTCCTCTTTTGCGGAACATATCCTTACGAGTTCGAGAGAAGTCTCATTCGGATACGAGAGTCGGGACTGGAGATTCATACGTTCGAAACACTGAGTCGTGAGTTCTAAGGGTTTTAGTTTCCATTATATTATTCGAATAATTTTCCTTTCTATATATATCCCTATATTTAGTGTATATACATGCGCAAACACACACACACATACACATAAACACAAACAAAAGCACACAAACACCCCACCCCATCTAACATTCATAAGAAATACTTAC
>BOPN01009686.1:22500-30169 GCA_017312705.2 Penaeus japonicus
TTTAGTTGGTTTTGCCATACATCACAAAGGAGAAGATTATTAAGAGAAAGAAATGTGTGTATTGCTCATTGTGAAAATTTTATTCAATCTTGATGAAATGGATCATTCGTTAAGGCAGTGAATGGCATTTACTGAAAAAAAAGGAACATACAATACTCTTTGCAAATACATACTATATCTTAAATGTCCTTATTTATTCCACTGTAACAGCTCTTGTAAGAAATATTGTGAATGGGATTTTTATGGTTATTGTCTCTTACTTTCAGTATTTCAAACCAATTATGAATTACATCCTTTTTGTAAGGTCTGTTTGAAATAATAGACTTGAATATAGTATAGAATAGTTAAAAGCTTTGTATATTTCCCTAAACATACCGGTGCTGTATTTCAGTCTTTGTATCGCATTGGCAAACTTATTTTGTATATGAGCCGAGGCCAAGTCTTTGAGCTGTGGTTGTGCTACATTTGCTTTTTCATTAAGTAGTTGGAAGTAATAATAATATAACAAAATGAATTCCAATTTTCATTAAGTAGTTAGAAATAATAATGATATAACAAAATGAATTCCATGTTTACTTTATTTGTGTCATTTGATATCTTATGAATGAATGCAGCAATCAGACTATTTGGTTGATGCTGTTTGTTGATGGAAAGTTTTTTTTTTTAACATGGGGGACTGGGTAGATGAAAGCTAAATGAAATTCGTGGTAGGTAGGATGTTTCTTGCAGACCGAAGGCTGCTGACCTATGCTTTCTATGATAGAGCTTATTATTTATAAGCATTTCCTTTTTAAAGTTGATTGAGAAATTAGATTGGAATTATGGTGTACACTAAGTTGATATAGAACTGCATTTAGCTTCAGTGCCAACTCTAATATCAAGTTGAAACAAAACTAATGTAAACTGAATAGATAGCGATGATTGCTTTCCTTGTGCTCTTTTCATATGGAAGGAAATGCATTAATTATTGGAAAAAAATGCTGTATGATGAATTACTGGAATATGGGCAGTAGAATTTGCCTTTGTAACATAACTGCCAGTGTGGAACAAGATGTTATTAATCAGGAAGGCTCATTATATGAAGAATGAAGTAATGTAATTTTAGATTTAAATGTTTTATTTACGAGTATGTGTGTGCTTTTTCTATCCATTTCTTGTATTATCAAAAATTATTGTTCATTCATGTTTGGCCATTTTATTTCAAGCTTGATGTTACACAGGGCTTTCAAAACATCATTACGGAGTCGGAGAAAGGTTTTAAGGATCAGAATTACTTTTACAGGCTTTGATGGCATTGTGAAGGATGCTGAGGACTGCGTGCGCATCAGCAATGATATTGGGTATCCGGTGATGATCAAGGCATCTGCTGGGGGTGGTGGAAAGGGCATGCGCATTGCCTGGAATGATGATGAAGCCCGTGAAGGATTCAAGCTATCCACGCAAGAAGCTGCCTCTAGCTTTGGGGACGACAGAATACTGGTGGAGAAGTTTGTTGATAATCCCAGACATATTGAAATTCAGGTATGTAGGTGGTCTTAGTTTTGTCAAATGGTGTATGTCTTTTAGGCATGCAACATCAATTGTCTTCACACAGACTACTTGTATTGGTGATTTAAAAATGAACAAATGAGTTTATCCCTCCCCAAACTCAAATTAAACTGTTAACGACTGGACCAATTTGGCAGCGCCTAGTTATTTTGTCAGGATATTTTGAAGCAAGCAGGCCAAGTGCTGCCGGCTAGTAGTACTCTTAGGCAGCGACCAGCCACTATGCACCCAATCACCTAGTGAGACAGCCAAACAAAGCCATGATGAGACGTTCATGTCGCCTCATGAACGTCATGTCATCTGTCTCATAATCCTCCTAAGAGAAGGCAGCAGATTCACTCCAGTTTTTATGCTGTATCCTTGCATTATATGAAACCAGGAGATTGCTCAAGAAGAAAATTGGGAAAGATTTTTTTTGATTGAGCAAATGACAATTATTAGTTTATGTGAAGCTTTTTGAAGATATGTGGAATTATTGTTATTGCATGCTTTGTCAATGTGAAATTTTAGTTATTGTAAGAGGTAGTTCTTCTAATGGCTATTGCTTCTATGCTGACAGGTTTTAGGTGATAAATTCGGAAATGCGATATACCTCAACGAACGCGAGTGTTCTATCCAGCGTCGTAACCAGAAGGTCATTGAGGAGGCTCCTAGGTATGTTGTAAGAGAAAATGCTTCCTTTAGAATTTACCCATTGTGGTGAGGCTAAGTAAGGGTTCCGTATAAGATTTTCATACTATTTATGCATTGGTATTTACACTTCTAGACAACCATATTATCATCCTATTATTAGTGGTGTTTCAAATAGAGTGCCTGTTTTTTTTTAAGACAGAACCCATTCTATTCTTTGCACTCTAATGTTATGGCTTTGAGCAACCTTAGCTATATAAAGGCAGAGGTCATTATCTTGTAAAATCATGGTTCTACTACTCATTATTTAATAAAAAGCAGACAAAAATATCGTTCACCTTCAGATTTGATAAAGATCCTCTGGTGAAATATTCTAGACATGCAGAAAGAATAGCATTTTCCCCCATAGCCAGTTTATTAAGAGATTTAGAATATATGTTTCTTATTTGATATAGGCATTTAGGTTTGATATAAGCATTTAGAAGAAAAAAAAAATTGTAAGTTAAGGACATTATTACTCAGTGTACTGAAGATATATATACACATACAGTGCAAATTTATTAACTTGGTTAAGTTCAAAAAACAAATTGCCATCAACTTTAAATATTTTTTATACTTAATGTTTGTGTCATCAGTAGTGATTTACAGTGAAATCTTTAATTTCCTACCAGTGTTTTTCTGGATGAAGCCACAAGGAAAGCTATGGGAGAACAGGCCGTAGCACTGGCCAAGCAAATTGGATATTCGTCGGCAGGAACTGTTGAATTTCTTGTAGACTCAAAGAAGAACTTCTACTTTCTTGAGATGAATACGAGACTACAGGTAAGTTTTTGTACATTTGATAGACTCGGTAGTTTTTGAGTTTTTGTTTCATTTTATAGAAATTAGTATAATACATCTTGTTCACAGTGCAAAATTTTTAAGAAACTAAATTGTCCAAAAGCATTAGCAGGAACTATGTTTTATGTAAGAAAGTTTCATTATTATTTGGTTAGATGATAGCTCCAGGTCAGTCACTAAATAAGATATGATAGAGATGTAACCCAAAACCTTCGGGTGTCATGTATAGATGACGGCACCTTACTTGCCACTCCCCCGGGCGTTATATAGAGGTGACAGCATCCTTACTTCCTGATTTTCTGGGCATCATGCATAGATGGCAGTCTCAGTGTCACTTGATATTTTCTCAGGACTTTCCCCTCTTTCACAAACAAAGCCAGATACGATACAAAACTGATGGTGCAACCTTCCACCCCCACCTAATTTTGGAAACGAGGTTGGATGAAAATATGACGGTGACGAGGTGTCCTATGACCTTACCGTTTGACTAAAATCACTATTAGACTGACATCTGTTCCTTGATCATGCCTCGCATTCTCTCAGTATCTTGTGCTCGTGCCTCTCGCTCCTCTGCTGACTGACCATCTGGCCGCAGGAGAGATCTAGCACCTACTGCCTGGAGGGGAGCTCATGACCATGAGGGCTGCATGTCTTTCTAGACGTGGGTATGCCTTGGCCTTCGACCTCATCACATAAAAACCCATTGTTGTTTTAGTACCTGCCGTTCCCCTTCTCGGAGATTCCGGCTGGGAGGATGAGGATGAAGTAGATGATCCTGACAACTTTGACGATGAGGACGATGCAGACAGCAACTGCAGCTATGATAAGCCAGACCATGACGAAGTCACTATGGAATGCGTTTCGGCCCACGACACCTCCATCGACTCTGATGACCCCTTGTTGGAGGGCGACTGCCGCCCGCAACACCCCTGGGTTGAAGGGATGAAAGCGTGGTACAAGGAGGAAAACATGCTATGTCACCACAGGTTTAACAGCACTCCAGGTCTGGAGGATGAACTCGGCCTCGAGGAGGTATCCTTGACTGCTTCTTTCCCCCTGAGCTGCGGCAGACTTTGCACAGCAGCACCTGCCGAACTCATCCTCTCACATGAAGGCCTGGGAGGACACCTCTGTAGAAAAGCTACAGAATTATATAGGCCTACATCTCCTCATGGGAGTTCAGCCCCAACTGACCTACAGGTTTTACTGGTCTGAAAACCCTCTTGTCAACAGAGGCTTGTTTTGTGAAACAATGACAAGAGATCAGTATGACCTGTTGACATCAAACCTCCACTTCAGCAACAATGAAGACAAAGCTGCAACAACTGACCACTTGTGGAAGCTCAGGCCTGTCATTGACGCCTTCCAGAGTAGCTTCAAGGAGGTCTTCACCCTGGAGAGGAAGGTTGCAGTCGATGAGTCCTTGTGGGCGTACCACTCAGTACAATACAATCTGTCGAAGAGGGCCCGCTTCAGCATGAAAGTCTACAAATTGTGCAGGAGTGACAGAAAGGCTGCTGGATACACGTCAGCCTTCCTTCCGTATTAACCCATCCACGACGGGGGAATTCTAGCCTTGAATGTCCAAATGCCGGGGCGTTCGAATTATTAGGCCTAAATCAATTGAATGGCTGGCACAATACTGTGCCGCCCGGCCACTGGGCTTTTGAATGCGCGGTACAGTACTGTACCACCCGTCCTGTGTGGGTTAACGTGGGCCAAGATAGAAGTGACGTCCTGGCAAGTATGAAGGCCATAGTAAACCTCATGCATGAAGTGGGGCTTTTCTAAAAGGGGTATCAGCTATACTTAGATAACTGGTACTCGTTACCCACCCTTTTCCACTACATTGTCTTGGAACAATGAGGCTGTTGACACAGTAAGACTGAACAGAAAATATATGCCCAAGGACCTAGCGGTGAAAAAGAAGGGCGACATAGATACATCCAGGGCAGGAATGATAGCGATGACCTAGATGGACAAGAAACCAGTGAATATATTGTCCATCATCCACAAGGGAAATGAAATAGTATACCTCCCGTTGAACAGAAGAGGGGAAATAAGGAAAAAAAACCCTCTGTTTTGTGGATTGCAATAATGGAATGAAGGGGGTCAACATGAGTGACCAGCTCGCACGGTCCTACCGAGCTGCGAGAAAGACAAGCAAATGGTATATCAAACTGTTTTATAACTTACTGGACATGGCAATTGTCAATGCCCATGCAGTTCACACGTGACTGCTGACAACTGGACTTCCGCATCCCACTAATTGCCGAATTGCTGCATCTGCCTACAGGGATTGCGTAGTGGAGGAGAAGGAGTATCACCCCTCATTGCTCAGTCTCCTCGGTCTTATATGGCTAATGACAGGTTTTCTCTTTCACAGGTGGAGCATCCCATCACAGAGTGTATCACTGGCGTTGACCTTGTGCACCAAATGATCAGAGTGGCTAAAGGTTAGTATCCTGTGTTTTTTTTCATGTGAGTAAGTTTTACTTAGTATGTTTGATAACATGCTGTCTTTTCAACTGAAAGTATATAGTGACTGGAGAGCCATGATTCAGATTCTGATACATGGATACTGTATTTTTATTTGGAATTTATTATCAGGTAAGGTGAATCCATCCTTTAATTTTAGCATTCACCTGTTTGCAAGCCTTGTTCTTTTTTCCTTATAACTTGCAGAGACAGATATCCATTAAAAATCAATATTTGTGTGAAGATTATCAGATAGAATACCACTGGAATACCTTCAACTTCATTGGCTTTGATCTTTAGTAAGAAGAAGATATACATACAAGAGTTGAATTAGATATAATGGTCCATTTCCATCTTCCTTGTTTTAGGACATCCCCTGAAAATTGGCCAAAAAGATGTGCCTATAAGAGGCTGGGCCATCGAGAGTCGAGTGTATGCTGAGGATCCTTTCAAGAACTTTGGCCTCCCATCTATTGGTCGTCTGTCAAAGTATCAGGAACCACTTCACCTCCCAAAGGTGATATTTTGCATGATTAGCTGAGCATAGTGTTAATATTGTCCTTTATATATTGTAGTAAATGTCTATTCTATTTTGATATACTTTTAATGTAAATTTTTTGCCTATATGATTTTAATAGAATTTAGCCATGAAAATAGCGAGTTTATAGTCAGGAAAAGATTTCATATACATATTCAGGCAATTGGCAAATTAAAGTGATATGGATGGTATAAAAACATCTTCATTAGGTATCAAAAATTATAATTAACTTTGTAAAAGAAGAATATTAGGTACATGATCATTTTTCAAGAATGAAAGGTGTTAACGGTAATCGTCGAATCTCCACTAGGTTCGTTGCGACAGTGGTATTGAAGAGGGGAGTGAAATTAGCATTTATTACGATCCAATGATCTGCAAGTTAGTGTGCTATGGAGACAACAGGGAAGAAGCATTGGAGCGCAGCATTAAAGCATTAGATGCTTATGTGATTAGGGGTAAGTAGCCACTACAATATTATGTCTTCTAGTAAATACATGTCACACACTTGTATGCATACACTTATCGCCATGCACATGGGTACATACAGGAAATTGAGGGTTGAGTGCATGGTACAGGAGGACAGTCATGCAATTTCTCAAGATACTTTAACCCGTTCCGGACGGGACCAATCCGGCTTAAAAATACCAAAATTCCGGGACTCTTGAACGCATAAGCCTAACGCGTCGGGATTCTCGGCCGCACTGGCTCCTCCCGCGCCCCGGGCTGGACAAAATAACGCGTCCCCGGCGTGCAGCTCAAAAACTACTAGACGTGATATCTAGTCACCCGTCGTTAACGAGTTAATGGTGATAGTAACTGTCTGTTCTTCCTCCTTGTAGAAGAAATTTTACTTAATTCCAGAGTAAACTGTTCATAGTAATTGATAAAATCTCTAATAGTTTTGAGATTCACAAAGGTAATATATGTCTATACGTATCAGAAGCTGTGCACACATATAACTTTAAAAGAGATGATACAAGTTTACAATTCTTTTCAGGTGTGACTCATAATATTCCCCTGCTACGAGACATCCTTACTGAGGCTCGCTTCGTATCGGGAAACATTTCAACCAACTATCTTCCTGAGGTTTATCCTGACGGTTTTAAGGGTAAACAGTTGTCACCAAAGGAAAAGGTGAATTGAAACATTTACCTTTGTTGTGTTTGTTCATATATTGAAATAGGTTGTTATTTGGCCTTATTGAAAGTTCAATTTTCTTTTTCTCTGTACAAAGGTTTTATGAATATTTTGTTTGGTTCCTTTCAGTACATTTGGTAATTCCCCCAAAGGAAATAATAATTGTTCCATTTGACATTTTATAATCTCTAAATATATGCAACTTTATATACACATGTGTAGACTGTATAAATATGTATTTCTTCACTCCTAGGCCGAGCTCACAGCTGTATTAGCCTCAATTTATGTGAAAGACGCACTCAGGTCAAGAAACTTTGTGAGCGCACAAAGAATTACAGTCAACAGCCGAACTCCTTCATCATGGAATTTGGTGGTTAGAGTTGCTGGGGAAGATGTGCCTTGTGAAATCAAAGTGGAGGACGGTGATTTCAAGGTTAGTAAAGATTGTTCTTGAGCAGAGACATATATATATATATATGTATATATATATATATACAT
>BOPN01009688.1:0-2500 GCA_017312705.2 Penaeus japonicus
AAGAGAGAGAGAGAGAGAGAGAGAGAGAGAGAGAGAGAGAGAGAGAGAGAGAGAGAGAGAGAGAGAGAGAGAAAGCAAGAGAGAGAGAGAGAAAGAGAGAGACAGAGAGACTAACTATATAGATCATTAGACTAAAGCCTCTTCTATAAGTATCTTTCTGTCGTTATTGCAACATCCAACGACGTCTCTTTTACCTCTAAAGCACATTCTTTCTTTCGCAATATCTTTTCTAGACACACAACCAACAACAGAACACTCGAGCGGACATTCACCACAACTCTGCATCTTCCCATGTTCAGTTGAATAATCCCATAATTCCTCCTTCACTCTATCTCAACCCTCGAAGACGTAGGAGGCGAAGTAGAGGAGAGAGAAGAGAGAAGAGAAAGGAGAGAGTAGATGAGCGAGTAATTACCATCAACAAACTCTCAGCCAAAGTGGGTATGAAAACATCGGATGTTAATATTGATCACCACGAGGAAAATTAGTGAGCACTTTTTTCCCGGGTTCTAATAACAGTTGAAATCCTATTTACATTAAAGCTGATGCAGAAGGTGCTCTCAACACGTGCTTGATTTATGCCGTCTTGCAAGAAACATTGTGGAAGAAGGCGATGCAATATTTTTATGGTTTAAAGAACACGGAAATAAAACAGAGAGAGAGAGAGGATGGTAGTATAAAATGGAGAAATGAAATTATAATTCTGAGTGAATAATGGTAATAATAATGATAATGATAATAGTAATGATAATAATATTAATAATGATAACAATAATGATAAGAATGATGATGATGATGGTCATCATCATCATCATCATCACCATCATCCCATTATCATCATCATCAAAATGATGATAATGATAACAACAATGATAATAATGTCCATAGCAAAAAAATCATAATCATAATGATAGTAATGAAAAATAATTGCCAAGGTAATAATAATGATAACAATAATCACGGTAGTGGTTATGATAATGATGATTATGATTAGGATGATAATGATAATAGTAATGAAATAATGGTAATGATAATGATTATGATAACAACAACAACAACAACAATAATAATAATTATTATTATGATAATAATAGTAGTAGTAGTAGTAGTAGTAGTAACAATAATAATGATAATAATAATAACAAAAATAATGATTATGATAACAATAATGATAATAATAATGATAATAATAATGATAATAATATAAGTAAGAATGATAATGAAAAAAAAAATCGTTATCCTTTTTTTCTCATAATCACCTAATTCAATCTGTCCTTTGTACAAAGAAAAAGTTTTTTTTTTCCTTTAGAATGAACGCACCTTTGCCCTTTCACTCTCATAGTCAGTTTCATGGTCGCTTTCAACGTCAGCTTAGAGCGTACATCATTACTTAATGGACCTGTCATCGCATTTGTCACGCGGTGTCATGTGTAACGTTGACATCAGTGACACGTTTCGCATTTGTATTGACCTCGATGTAGAAGGGCTATTGTGACTATGGTTGAAAAACGCTATTGATGGGTGGGTGTGATTTTTTATTTTTTTTATTTTTTATGTTAGGTGATATTTCGGGGTTTGAATTTTTAGATCTTCATTTTCAAGATATTGGGATTTGAAATGAAGGGTTGAATGTGTCCTTGCCTCGTGATTTTTATCATTATTATCATCATTATTATCAATCTGATCCACGAAACCTTTTTTCGTTCCTTCTTATTTCTCTTGCTATCAAGCACATATTTAAGGCTTCATAATATGATAGTTATTATTTTTTAGGACAATCCACTAATAACAAGCGCAGATCATAGACCTTTGTTAATATTTTCTATAAAAAAAAAAGAAAAAAATGTTGCTGGTACATCCCTTTCAGAAATGAAACTGATTGTCCAACTCTGATTAAGATTTTTGTTTTCCTACTTGTTAAGCTCAATGCATTATCATTATCGTCCTCATTAGTTATATCTTTATAATACTGTTGCTAGTGACATCATTGCAACATCTATTCTCCAATAGTTGTTGCAATCAACTCCGTAATCATATAATCATCTCACATTTTATTCCAATCTCACTCCTATAATCATGTCACTTTTATCATCTACTAGATTGGCCAATCATTCCTGAAACAAGATTGTTCTTCGTCATCTCCAAAAAGCAAGCACAGGGAATAAATTAAGGAACCCGGTGCTCGCTGAAGTATCCTGATGAATAGTTCAGCGAATACTTACTGAATTAGAAACCCCATTAATTATTGTGATAGCATTTAGTATTTTCTTTCCTCTGTACATGTTGATGTGTCTCCGTTTATTTTCAAGTGGTACACTCCAATGTGCAGCTGGGTCTCACTATATGAATAATTACCTATGCGATCAATTGAGAATGCTCTGTCTGTCTGTTCTCTCTCTCTCTCTCTCTCTTTCTCACTCTCTCTCCCTCCCTCTTTCTCTCTTTCTCTTTCATCTATATATTTAATTCATCTGTCTCTTCCTCCTTCCCTCCAACCTCT
>BOPN01009688.1:5000-7500 GCA_017312705.2 Penaeus japonicus
CTCTCTCTCTCTCTCTCTCTCTCTCTCTCTCTCTCTCTCTCTTCTATTCTCTTCTCTTTGTCGCTCTCTCTCTTACTATCTCTCTCTTTCTCTCTCTCTCTCCGTTTGTCACCTAGCTAGAGCATTTGGAAACGGCAATTTCCAAAGTACAACTTAATCTTTATTTTCTTGTTCTATAATTTGTTGCAACATCATTGTATTATTAATGTAGGGTGCCATGTTGCCTGAGGCATATTTTGATTTTCTTATTTTCCTAGGGTACGATTACTTTGAACATATTGCCGTAAATCCTTCACGTAATATGATTAGAACACTTGATACATATTTTTTTCTGTGTTATATAGTTCTCCATTATGTAGTATGTTATGTTTCAGAAATAAAACCATATGGAATTATGATTCAGAAGCTCGCTGATAAAACTTGGGTAGGGAAGGAAGAGAAGGGCTGAATAGTGAAATTTATTAAGCGTAATATTTATGCAATAATATTTTGTTCAGAGCTTTGATGATCTTTGATAAACTTTATCACTCAGTCATTCTTAAAAAAATATATATTGGATCTGACATTCAACTCTATTCATATGCACTCTCCATTTATGATATCATCCCCCCCCCCTCTTTTCTTATGGAAAGAGTGAGAGCGTGTGTGTGTGAGAGAGAGATAGATAGATAGATAGATAGATAGATAGAGAGAGAGAGAGAGAGAGAGAGAGAGACAGAGACAGAGAGATAGATAGATAGATAGATAGAGAGAGAGAGAGAGAGAGAGGAAATGTGTCATTGCAATAGGTACCACACTAACATGCGTGAGTGACCTTGTGCGTGTACGCGCGCGCGCATGTGCGTGTATCTTTGCCTATATTGATCGACCTTATTATTGAATGGGTACCGCACTGTACCTCCCAGATCGGGTTATATATAAAAAAAAATCAAATTAGAAATAACACGAATCAAAAGGTCCAATCTCCCCCCCCCCCCTCCCCACTCTCTTCGGGGAGGGGGTGGAGGGGAAGTGCGGGGCAGCGAGGGTGTCAAGGAGAGTGGAGTATGATTTTTGTCCCCAACTGTACATTTGCCAGGGACCAGGGGCCGGATACTCAAAACGGCTACCGACGTCGTAAGCCCGCGCAGCCAGGCCGCGCAAGGCGTCATATCAATTTATATTGTATCAGTATCACAAATACCTCCATTCTCCCCAGCCACTTGATGAAAAGAAGGTGATAAGTTTTGAGTATCCGGCTGCGCGGGCTTACGACGTCGCTAGCTGTTTTGAGTATCCGGCCCCGGCCCAGTTGCTTATATTTGTCGTGATGATCCGAACTTGCTTATGTATGAAGGGTGACTCTCTCTCTCTCTTCTTCTTCTTCTTCTTATTATTATTATTATTATTATTATTATCATTCTCTCTCTCTCTCTCTCTCTCTCTCTCTCTTTCTCTCTCTCTCTCTCTCTCTGTCCTTCCCTCCCTTCCTCCCTCTCTCCATCTCTCTTTCTCTCTCTCTCCCCCCCTCTCTCTCTCTCTCTCCCTCTCTCTCGCCGTTTGTCACCTAGCTAGAGCATTTGAAAACGGCAATTTCCAAATAATAACTTAACCTTCATTTTCTTGTTCTATAATTTGTTGCAACATAATTGTATTATTAATGTAGGTTGCTATGTTGCCTGAGGCATATATTTTTTTTACTTAACATAGGACTGTGAATCATAGGGTACGATTACTTTGAACATATTGTCGTAAATCCTCCACGTAGTATTATTAGAACATTTGATACATATTTTATTTCTGTGTTATATAGTTCTCCATTATGTAGTATGTTATGTTTCAGAAATAAAACCGTATGGAATTATGATTCAGAAACTCGCTGATAAAACTTGGGTAGGGAAGGAAGAGAAGGCTGAACAGGGAAATTCACCAAGCGTAGCATTTATACAATAATATTCTGTTAAGAGCTTTGATAATCTTGATAAACTTTATCATTCAGTCATTCTTAAAGGAAAAAAAATGATCTGACATTCAACTCTATCCATATGCACTCTCCATTTACGATATCATTCCCTTCTCTTTTCTCTAGGAACGAGTGAGAGCGTGTGTGTGTGAGAGAGTGAGAGAGAGAGAGAGAGATAGAAAATGTGTCATTGCAATAGGTACCACACTAACGTGCGTGTGTGTGTGTATTTGTGTGTGCACGCGCGCGTGTATCTTTGCATATATTGATCGAGCTACTTTTTAAATGGGTACCGCACTGCACCTCCCAAATAGTGTTATATATAAAAACAAAAACAAAACAAAAATTAAATTAGAAATAACACGAATCAAAAGGTCCAATCTCCCCCCCCCCCTTCCCACTCTCTTCGGGGAGGGGGTGGAGGGGAAGTGCGGGGCAGCGAGGGTGTCAAGGAGAGTGGAGTATGATTTTTGTCCCCAACTGTACATTTGCCAGGGACCAGGGGCCGGATACTCAAAACGGCTACCGACGTCGTAAGCCCGCGCAGCCAGGCCGCGC
>BOPN01009688.1:15000-22500 GCA_017312705.2 Penaeus japonicus
TCTCTTTAGACATGAGCAGACTACTTCGTAATATATTACTATGTGTACAGAAGGCACTCCAACTTAGCCTGATTCGCCGTTTTTTCTCAGTTTCGTAGGAGGTACTCATCTTGATGAGTTGCTCTAGGTATACATACTCGTTCATTGCTTCTAGTACCTCGCCCTGTATTTGTATATGTTTAACTCGGGTTCGACTGTTGAACATAACTTTAGTCTTTTTCATGTTCATTTTAAGGCCAATCTTCAGACTTTCCTTATTTAAATCGCTTATTAATTGTTGTAGTTCATCTGCTGACTCACCGAAAAGAACAATGTCATCTGCAAATCTTAGATTGCTTAAGTGCTCATTCCCTATTTTAATCCCTCTCTCCTTCCAATCTAACTTCTTGAATACTTCCTCTAAGCAGACTGTAAACAGCTTCGGTGAGATGGTGTCGCCCTGCCTAACACCCTTTTTTATTGGTATTTTATTGGTTTCTGCGTGGATTTTGACGGTCGCTGTACCATCTCTATATATATCCTCTAATAATCTGCAGTATATTTCTCTACTCTTATTACAGATTGCATCAGTACTGTAGATATCTGTACCGAGTCGAATGCCTTTTCATAATCTACGAATGTCATACCCAGGGCTTCCTATAATTCGTTTGTTTTCAACCTTATTTGAGCTACTGTGTGGATATGGTCTGTAATTCAGAATCCACTGCGGAACCCTGCCTGTTCCCTGGGTTGTTTTGAATCTAATGTAACGGTGGTACGGGCTGTGATGTATATATATATATATATATATATATATATATATATATATATATATATATATATATATATATATATATATATATTCACCACAACCATCTCATCACCTAACCTCATTTACCACAACCACCCCATCACCCAACCTCCTTTCCCACAACCACCCCATCACCCAACCTCATTTCCCACAACCACCCCATCACCCAACCTCATTTCCCACAACCATCCCATCACCCAACCTCATTTCCCACAACCATCCCATCACCCAACCTCATTTCCCACAACCATCCCATCACCCAACCTCATTTCCCACAACCATCCCATCACCCAACCTCATTTACCACAACCATCCCATCACCCAACCTCATTTACCACAACCATCCCATCACCCAACCTCATTTACCACAACCATCTCATCACCCAACCTCATTTCCCACAACCATCCCATCACCCAACCTCATTTACCACAACCATCCCATCACCCAACCTCATTTCCCATAACCATCCCATAACCCAACCTCATTTCCCACAACCATCCCATCATATTCTCCATTGACCCTGACCATCCCATCACCCAACCTCATTTACTTCCATCCCATCATCTAACCTCATTTACCCCAACCATCCCATCACCCAACCTCATTTACCACAACCATCTCATCACCCAACCTCATTTACCACAACCATCTCATCACCCAACCTCATTTACCCCAACCATCTCATCACCCAACCTCATTTACCACAACCATCCCATCACCCAACCTCATTTACCACAACCATCTCATCACCCAACCTCATTTCCCACAACCATCCCATCACCCAACCTCATTTACCACAACCATCCCATCACCCAACCTCATTTACCACAGCCATCTCATCACTCAACCTCATTTACCACAACCATCCCATCATCTAACCTCATTTCCCACAACCATCCCATCACCCAACCTCATTTCCCACAACCATCCCATCACCCAACCTCATTTACCACAACCATCCCATCACCCAACCTCATTTCCCACAACCATCCCATCACCCAACCTCATTTACCACAACCATCTCATCACCCAACCTCATTTACCACAACCATCCCATCACCCAACCTCATCTCCCACAACCATCCCATCACCCAACCTCATTTACCACAACCACCCCATCACCCAACCTCATTTACCACAACCATCTCATCACCCAACCTCATTTACCACAACCATCCCATCACCCAACCTCATTTCCCACAACCATTCCATCACCCAACCTCATTTCCCACAACCATCTCATCACCCAACCTCATTTCCCACAACCATCTCATCACCCAACCTCATTTACCACAACCATCCCATCACCCAACCTCATCTCCCACAACCATCCCATCACCCAACCTCATTTAACACAACCATCCCATCACCCAACCTCAATTACCACAACCATCTCATCACCCAACCTCATTTCCCACAACCATTCCATCACCCAACCTCATTTACCACAACCACCCCATCACCCAACCTCATTTACCACAACCATCCCATCACCCAACCTCATTTACCACAACCATCCCATCACCCAACCTCATTTACCACAACCATCCCATCACCCAACCTCATTTCCCACAACCATCCCATCACCCAATCTCTCATTTCCCACAACCAATCCCATCACCCAAACCTCATTTACCACACAACCATTCCATCACCCAACCTCATTTACCACAACCACCCCATCACCCAACTCATTCCCCACAACCATCCCATCACCCAACCTCATTTCCCACAACCATTCCATCACCCAACCTCATTTACCACAACCATCCCATCACCCAACCTCATTTCCCACAACCATTCCATCACCCAACCTCATTTCCCACAACCATCCCATCACCCAACCTCATTTCCCACAACCATTCCATCACCCAACCTCATATACCACAACCATTCCATCACCCAACCTCATTTACCACAACCACCCCATCACCCAACCTCATTTCCCACAACCACCCCATCACCCAACCTCATTTACCACAACCATCTCATCACCCAACCTCATTTACTCCAACCATTCCATCACCCAACCTCATTTACTCCAACCATTCCATCACCCAACCTCATTTACTCCAACCATTCCATCACCCAACCTCATTTACTCCAACCATTCCATCACCCAACCTCTTCCTCACATCCCATCACCCAACCTCATTTCCCACAACCATCCCATCACCCAACCTCATTTACTCCAACCATTCCATCACCCAACCTCATTTACCACAACCATCCCATCACCCAACCTCATCTCCCACAACCATCCCATCACCTAACCTCATTTCCCACAACCATTCCATCACCCAACCTCATTTCCCACAACCACCCCATCACCCAACCTCATTTACCACAACCATCCCATCACCCAACCTCATTTACCACAACCATCCCATCACCCAACTTCATTTACCACAACCATCCCATCACCCAACCTCATTTGCCACAACCACCCCATCAGCCAATCTCAGCTCTCACAACCATCCCATCACCCAACCTCATTTACCACAACCATCCCATCAGCCAATCTCAGCTCTCACAACCATCCCATCACCCAACCTCATTTACCACAACCATCCCATCACTCAACCTCATTTACCACAACCACCCCATCACCCAACCTCATTTACCACAACCATCCCATCACCCAACCTCATTTACCACAACCACCCCATCACCCAACCTCATCTCCCACAACCATCTCATCACCCAACCTCATTTACCACAACCACCCCATCACCAAACCTCATTTACCACAACCACCCTATCACCCAACCTCATTTACCACAACCACCTCATCACCCAACCTCATTTACTCCAACCATCCCATCACCCAACCTCATTTACCACAACCATCCCATTACCCAACCTCATTTCCCACAACCATCCCATCACCCAACCTCATTTCCCACAACCTTCCCATCACCCAACCTCATTTCCCACAACCTTCCCATCACCCAACCTCATACCATATACCTCATACATTCCCTACCTCACTAACCCCTTTAACCTCTACCCCCCCTCCTCCTCTCCTCTTACAGTCGAGTCGCAAGTCGAGGAAAGTGGCTTCGTCTCCGTCACCCTCAACCCGCATCGAGATACAACTCGGTGTGGCTTAGGTGGTCTCTCGAGCTCACACATCTTCCACCAGGAGGTAGACGAGGTTGCAACAGAGTAGGATTTGGGGTTGTAGACGGTGAGTTTCTTTTTTTTATTTTGTTTGCTTTTGTTTTGCGTTTGTCGTTGTTGTTGTTGTTGTTGATTTCATTGGCATGGTTGTTGTCATTGTTGTCATAATCGTTGAGGTTGTTGTCTTTGTTATACTTTTTTTATTATAATTTTTGTTGTGATTATTATGATAGATATTATTGTTATCATTGTTATTGCTATTATTAGTAGTATTATCAATGTTATTATTATCTTCATTGTGATTATTGTTATTACTATCATCGACATTATTATTTTCCTTATTATTGCCATCATCATTATCATTATCAACATTATCATCATTAGTATTATTATCCATCATCAGCAGCAGCAGAAACATCTCTATCATTATCATTATCATCATCATCATTATTATCATTATCATTATCATTGTTATTATCATTACAATTATCATAATCATCTTCATCATTATTGTTACCATAATTCTCATAATCATTGTCATAGTGATATTCATGATCGTCATTCATATAATCATTCTTAACATCATCATTATCATCTTTAACTCTTGGAAGGAATATTCTTATTGCTAATATCATCATTTTCAACATCATCATTTATTATTATTATATTAGTATTACCAATAGTTATTATCATTTTCTCTTATTTTTTGAAGAATTCGTTTTAGTGTTATCATCATTACTCTCATTATCAACATGATTATCATTATCATAGTCTCCATCACCATTATCATCATCACCATTACCATAATCATCAGTAGCACTATCTGATTATCAGCACCATTACCATAATTATCATCATACTCATCATCTTCACAATTATCACCATAATCACCATCACCATCACACTATAATCATCACCATCATAATCATCACCACCATTACCACATTCATCCCCATAACCATCATTATCATCATCATCACCCCAACTACCATCACCTTAATCCCCATCATCATTACCATCATCACCATCACCATAACTATCATCACCATACTAGCCATCACCATAATTACCATCACCATTACAATCACCAAAACCATCATCACCATAACCATCATCACCACAACCACCATCACCATACTCATCACCATAACCATCATCCTCATACTCATCACCATAACCATCATCACCATACTCGTCACCATAACCATCATCACCATACTTACCACCATAACCATCATCACCACAACCATCATCACCATACTCACCACCATAACCATAATCACCATATTCACCACCATACTCGTCACCATAACCATCATCACCATAACCACCATCACCATATCCATCATCACCATACTCACTATAATCACCATACTCGTCACCATAACCATCATCACCATACTCACCACCATAACCATCATCACCATACTCACCACCATACTCATCACCATACTCACTACCATAACCATCATCACCATACTCACCACCATACTCATCACCATACTCACCACCATAACCATCATCACCATACTCACCACCATAACCATCATCACCATACTCACCACCATAACCATCATCACCATACTCACCACCATACTCATCACCATAACCATCATCACCATACTCACCACCATACTCGTCACCATAACCATCATAACCATAACCATCATCACCATACTCACTATCATCACCATACTCGTCACCATACCCATCATCACCATCACTATACTCATCACCATACATCATTAATGAATCCTCAACCTCATGCTCATCTCTTTCCAGACGCTATCAAATGCCACTTCTTCGTGGGATGACTTTAGTGATGACTTTTGGTGGGCAAAGGGCACTCTCGGAGGGGGGGGTATGCTTGCCCTGACCTTCACCCCCCCGGAATGTGGTTGCTTGACCTTGAGGTAGGGCCTTTTTTTGTTTGTTTGTTTGTTTTTTGAGTTTTGTGTGTATTATATACTCGTATGTATGTATGTTTCTGTATATGTGTATACTGTATATATATATAACATCAAGAATGGAAGGGGGAGCGGGAAATCCCAACCAATTTCCGCATACAAAACACCAATTCTCTTAGCTCTCTCCCCCTCCTATGCCTCCTATTTCGCCTCCTATGCTTCCAGCGTGTTCTTCGCCCTCCCTGTGGATAACACGACGCTGGTGGCGGGGCCTTACTCCTTCCCGAGGGACATGCGCTCGCTCATCTGCGTCGACTCAGCAGCTCAGCCACTGGTGGGTTGGCCTCTTGCTCGTCCGCTCACTTAGTTCCTCTTGCGTAACAAGATGGGGATCTATTGTTACTGTTATATGTTTTCCTTTGTAAACAGTTTGCACTTACGTACAATTGTATGTGTATATATAGACACACACACACATACACACACACACACACGCACACACACACACACACACACACACGTGTGTGTGTGTGTGTGTGTGTGTGTGTGTGTGTGTGTGTGTGTGTGTGTGTGTGTGTGTGTGTGTGTGTGTGTGTGTGTTTACATGTAAATACATTCACACACACACACACATACACATACATACATAACATGCCTCTCTTTCGACCAGCCTGAGGAGCCAGAAGAGGAGGAGGAACCCCTTGTAGAAGACCAGGTCGCTCTTGTCGAGGAAGAGGAAGAGGAAGAGGAAGAGGTGGAGGTCGGAATGGAGGTGAGGATTTCCGTCTGAGCAGAAAGATTCAAAGTCAAATCCATAACTCTTCATTTCATTCTTTGCAAAGGTTATTTTTTCTTAAATGTGTGTTCCTTTTGCAGTGTGTAATACTATGGCATAAATACAGACATTCCGGGTATATGTGTGTAGCAGAATTAGACAAAATATTGATATCATAAGTAAATAGAATACTTTTTTTGTAATGATGTCACAGATGATTCAGATGTTCTTTTGTCTTTTTAGGTATTTAGGTTGAAAATATTTTTAATACTTTGTAGTGAATAGTTATAGATGATTCAGATGTTCTTTTGTTTTTTGAGGTAATCAGGTTGAAAATATTTTAATATTTTGTAGTGGATAGTTATAGATGATTCAGATGTTCTTTTGTTTTTTGAGGTAATCAGGTTGAAAATATTTTAATACTTTGTAGTGGATAGTTATAGATGATTCAGATGTTCTTTTGTTTTTTGAAGTAATTAGGTTGAAATATTTTAATATTTTGTAGTGAATAGTTATAGATGATTGTCTGTGATGTTCTTTTGTTTTTTGAGGTAATCATGAAAATATTTTAATATTTTGTAGTGGATAGTTATAGATGATTCAGATGTTCTTTTGTTTTTTGAGGTAATCAGGTTGAAAATATTTTAATATTTTGTAGTGGATAGTTATAGATGATTCAGATGTTCTTTTGTTTTTTGAGGTAATCAGGTTGAAAATATTTTAATATTTTGTAGTGGATAGTTATAGATGATTCAGATGTTCTTTTGTTTTTTGAGGTAATCAGGTTGAAAATATTTTAATATTTTGTAGTGGATAGTTATAGATGATTCAGATGTTCTTTTGTTTTTTGAGGTAATCAGGTTGAAAATATTTTAATACTTTGTAGTGGATAGTTATAGATGAT
>BOPN01009689.1:10000-12500 GCA_017312705.2 Penaeus japonicus
GTCCTTCGAGAAACAGCTGACGCATCCAGTCAGCGTGCTCTACATGGCGCCCTAATGCTGTTGATTATGGACGCTGCTGCCACACTCGCCCGAGCTGGTATTTGTGTGTGTGTGTGTGTGTGTGTGTGTGTGTGTGTGTGTGTGTGTGTGTGTGTGTGTGTGTGTGTGTGTGAGAGAGAGAGAGAGAGTGAGTGTGTGTGTGAATACATGTTTTGCGCACGCAATATTTTCATAATTCATCATTCTTGACTGTGGATTAGATCTACTACTACACTAATGCATTGACTGGATATGCCAACTTGAAACAACGATGTTGCAGGATGAATTTATATTGTATTCGTTTTTTCTTTCTTTCTTTCTTTCTTTTTTCGACCAGATATCAGATTTAGCGTTTCTTCTTCCCTCGCCATTCTCGTGTCGTAGTGTCACATTATTTTCCCCTGGCATTGCCTGTGCCTCAACGTCAGCGGATATTCAGTGGTCTTATTTTGCAAGAAATAGATAACAGCAAAAACTTTCTTTCGTTTATTGCACACTTCACTCCGATGAGCGCATCTTGAGAACATGTGAAGAGAGGGATCTAAAAGCGTCCAGGTTACGGCTCCCCATGTTGCCCGATGTGCAGGCTCCTAATATCTCCATTTAAGAGCTCTTGTGAGCCCGAACCGAGATGCTGTTCCCGTTAATTATCTCCCGTGTTCCATCTCTTGCTAATTATTTGGAAAACGCTCATTCCTTCGCGTTAATTAATGTCTGCAAAGTGATAGTATCTTGGAAACGACCTGCAGGCCCTTGTCGGGAACGAGGGTTAACAGCTTGCTCTTGGCAGGGACGTTGCAGTGTTGCAAGGGACCGTGGACTACTACTTTAACCCTTATCATCGACCTAACTCCTTTCTCTTTCCCTCCTGTTTCACTCGCTTCCTTCTCATTTGCCCATCTTCCTATCACTCTACCGAGCTCCTTTACCCATCTCCCCCGTCCCTCCCTCCATCCCTCCTAAATTCACTCCCTCCCCTAACCCCCCACCCTTCCCCCGTCTATCCTTCCTTCCCCTCCCTCCGCGCCTTAGCCGTCACCTTGATCAATATTTCTGGCAGCGACACCCATGTGTTTCCCCCCACCCTCCTCCTCACTCCCCTCTCCCCAACCCCACACGCTGCTACCACCTGCCCCTTGCGCAACCATTCACCTCATCTGTCGTCATCTATTATTCTCTCTCTCTCTCGTTCTGCCGAGAACCTCTACCAACCATTCCAGGCTGACTCGTTCTTCCTACGGTGCCCGTACACCCACTCCCACTCGCCTACCATTGCATCTACTCCCTCCTGCCGCACCGGGATGTTTACCATCAGCTGGCGCACCTTTCCCCGTCCACAGCACCCTTTTGTCACCGTCTCTGCAGTCCATCTCCGACATCATCTTCCGCCACCTCTGAGTACTAATCTTTACCGGTCCGCGCTGTCTCCTTCTGCTTTTCGCCTCTATGTCTTCCGCGCCGTCCTCTGCCTTTCGTCGTACCGCACCGAACCGCGTGGCTAAACTTGGAATCACCTGGACCCCCCCCCCTCCCCCACTACTCTCTCACACCGCCGCTCGTCCGCATTTATAATTATCCTCTATTCTGTAGTGCCTCCAGGTGTCTCTTATATTCCAATTCGTCTCCGTGGCCCTCCTCTGCGACCCGAAGTGGCACTACCACCATTCTCCGGCGACATCGTCATTATCCTCCGGGAACGGCTGTCGTAAACATATTCTGGTAATCCTTCATACCAATCCTTTTTACCGAGTTAAAGATTATCCGCCTCCAGGCTTCCTTGCACACGTTCATAATTTTTTGTCTTGCAAAAAAAAAAGAACGTCAAACTTTGTTATTCTTCGCAACGTGAACTCAACGTGTTCCTGTTCACCCTCTGTGTTTTTAAGATTATAATCCATCACATAACAGACTGCCCCATTTATCAACACATTCGATAGTGGCACTGGCTTTGATCATTATGAAATTGGATGGAAAACGTATTATAACACTTTACGTCTGTTTGTTTTTAATGGTGATTGCGATTGCATTTTTGCAAATGGTAATGTATTTAACCCGTCATATAAAAGAGCAAATCTCAGACGTCGTCGACCTCCCCACAAGCGTCATCAACACAAATCTGAAAGGCGATCGTCGGTCGATCATGTAAAGAGCCTTCCTTTTCGTAGACTTTCCAGCCAGGGCGCCAGAGCGGATTTAATGATCTAACCCTCTGGCCTGCAACACCAGAAAGCACATGCAATATTCAGCACACCTGACGGCCGAGGAGCGAGGGAGTGAGTCGTCGAGAGAGCTGGTGGAGATGCACGGCCGAGGCGTGTTCCAAGAAAAGTTCTCGAGGGCGTTTGTGTAAAATTACTCGGAAATACGAGGGTTGCATGGACGCAATTTACGACGCTTTTTCTCATGGGATTTTGGAATTCTATTCACAGCGGCACAAAAAGGAGAGTCAGGCAGTATGTCA
>BOPN01009690.1:0-2500 GCA_017312705.2 Penaeus japonicus
TATATATACTGTATATATACACACACACACACACACACACCAATATATTTATTTCAAAATCCCCCGCAATATCAACATAATCACTTTCGCTTCAAAGGTGAACAATCATAACGGATCTTGTATTCAATATTTTTCTCTTATAATGTCGAAGAACTGCAATTGATTCATCACCTTGCAGTGGCGCGAATTTTCTCTCGAACTCTTTCTGTGTGATATTGTGTTTGCTGATTTTTCGATATCATACCAATTAGTATTTGGATATTTTTGCCATAATCTTTGCGGCTCCTCGCTCATTTTGTTGGTTTCCAGCGGTGGGAAGTGGCCGACTCACAATAAGTAGATGACAAGTGGAGGACTTTTGGCATATGGACATTTTAAGTGGATAAGTTCTGTCACTCTTGGATTTTTTGCTTTTGTTATCATATGATTATTTTTTATTGTTTATTTATTTATTTATTTATTTTTTTGATCAATGCATGTATTTTTTTTTCTTTATTTTACGTGGATTAAGTATATGGGAAGCATACTTTTTTGTGGTCTTGCTTTGATCAAAACCCTTTTTTTTTTTTTTTTCCGTGGTCTGACCCATGACAGAAATCAAAATCATTTAGGAAGAAGAAAACATAAGTTATATTAATTTGCTAGCGCCCTTCACCTATTTTTTTATTGTAAAATTCTCAGTTAAACGCGGAGACGGGAGAAAAAAAAAAGTCTCTTCTCTCTTTATTTCTGTCTCTTGTTTGTTCTTCTTTCTTTTTCTTTTTGTTTATAAGTCAGTTTTTAAAAAAACATATCTGAAATTTGGATTTCAAATTTTTCTGGGTTTTCAAATTAGTTTTAGTTACTCTTTCACTAATGGAAAGTCTATGGACTTTATATCTCTTTCTCTCTTTTTATGGTGGCATGTTTCTCTTTACTCACATTACATTACTCCCCGTGTAAATTTAGTAAAATTTCGCTGCACTTCATAGCAGTGATTTCTTGTTTGAACATCACGATATAAAGCATCTCTCAACGACACTTTAGGACTTCAATTTTTTCAAAGACGGATGATGGGAAAAAAAGTGATATCAATGTTTTCAAAAATGTACAGAGAAGCTTATAAAGTTAATATTAAACTTTCATTACTTTGGAAGTATGGATCTTCAGCGACAGAAGGAGAAACATGGGTTGAAAAATGATTATTGTACTAATACATCTATCTGAAGTCACATATACATATGTGTGTGTGAATGTCTGTCTATCGAAAGTTACATATACATATGTGTGTGCGTGTATGTGTGTGTGTGTTTATATATATATATATATATATATATATATATATATATATATATATATATATATATATATATATATATATACACACACACACGTATCTATTAACCTTTGCCCCTAAATTTGGATATTCAGTCATTTTAGTCATCTGTCTATATCTGCCTTATTGCACAATCTATTTCATCCAATAAACAGTGTGTCTACGTGTTTGTGCCATAATTTATGCCACTATGTTGCCATTCATAATACAATTATCATCAACAATACCATCTCATCATTATCTTATGATTACAACAGGCATCATCATCACTAGACGAGCATCGATTAAAAAAGAAAGAAAAAAAAAGAAAAAAGAAAAAAAAACAATATTCATTAATGTTACTTTCAACACCACCATGATGATTATTTAGAGAATAAACACTTCATTATTGGTGACATTTTAAACAGCAAAATCATACGCTGTTTGATGTTATCAATATAGATATATTCATAGCTGTAATATTCATATTTACATAAACAGTGTTCCTACCTTTGCTGTTCAGAGTTATTACTTCATTCGGTTATTCTTATCATTGACAGCATCACTGACAGGAAGTCAATATCAATGGTTAGAAGGGAAGTTGATATCAGGCATCTACGGTCATCGGTGTCATTACTCCTTTTCTTTATTGTTTCTTGCTCACGTCATTATTCTTTGTATTGCAACACATATTGATATTATTATTGTTAGTCATTACTGTCCTTCTAATTTTTATTATCATTATTATCATCATGGGTTTTATCATTATTGATATTATCATTATCATTTTTATTGTTATTATTGATATTATTATTATGGTTATTATGATTATCATTTAGATTATTTTTATTATTATAATCATAATGAAAACAATGAATTTAGTAACACTAGAATTAGTAATGATAGTAATAGAAATATAGCTATTAGCGGTAATCTATAATAATGAAAAGAAAACTATAAAAATACTACTATAATGATAAGAGTAATGATCATAATGATGACGATGATGATAATGGTAATAATACTAAAAAAAAAAATTATATCAAAAATACTATCACTACTATAAATAATGATGATTTTAATAATAGTAATGATAATCATGATAATAAAAGTGATGAAAATAATGACGATTAAAACAATTATGATATTTATGATAATAGTATTAAGCATAGTATTAATAGTAACAATGATGATAAAGATAATAAT
>BOPN01009691.1:22500-30108 GCA_017312705.2 Penaeus japonicus
ATACAAGCTTGGGGATTTTATCATATGATTGAATTTCTACAGCTGATGTTCCCTGGTGTAATTTCCTTTCTTCAAAATCCACTAATGAGGAGAGAGATGTCACTGGGTAAAATAAGCTGCCTGCACTAAAGTAATAGAAATCAGGAAGTGTAAAAATTTTAGTTTCCTCAACAACATTAACTGCAATTACACTTAAATTTTCCTTGAGAGTGATGGACCCAATTTTATAAATACAATTGCATTCCTTAACCCAGTCCACTTGTACACAATGTCTGAGGACTTGTCCAAGAAATTTGTCTGCAGATAAACCAGAAGTGTTCAAGATTTATGTTTTGGAATACGATCTCAGGAGTAACATCGCTGCCACACAAAATCCAATCAAGGGTCAAGTTAAAGTTGCTTGCAAGTAGAATTTTTTACGAGGGAAATATTTGTATAAAAGAGATACTGCTAACCTATAGTTTTAAGCATTGCATTAGGGGTGCATAATTGACCTGCCTTTTACAAGTGGAAAATATTGGGATTTATTATTGGGTTATTGGTGAAGTCTTGTTCTTGGTTCCCTTAAGCCACGTCCACACGGTCGAGTTGTGCCTGGCTGTGTCTGCAGACTATGCCCGCGTAGGTGTCCACACAGCTGTCTGTGGTGGTTGGAGGGCAGTTGGAAGCCAGCAGTTGTTTTGAGTGAGTGGTTCATTACAGTACGATCACCTTGGTTCACGCCATAGTTCGAAAGATCGCACTATTCTTGTTGTGACCAATATGCACTAGTACTCGGTGTGGACATTGTGTACTAATAATGTGGTAGTCAGTGGATGTGCCTGCACCTTACCTCGTGCGTTTGGCAGTGACAGAAGACCTCGATCCACTGCCCTCCATTGGCGCCGGGAATGGACAGTTTGATGGTTTGCCCGCTGAAACTGCTCGTACAAGGGCAAAGCTTTCATGCCCGACGGGCACTGCTTGACCGTGGACGTGGCTTTATAGTGGTGACATGACAACCTGTTAACCCACAGCGGATGGGTGTCATGACATACATGACGTAGGAGCTTTGGGCTGATGACGGGCGTCCTGACGTACATGACGTTCGGGGATTTTGGATCACTGTGCTATTTTATTTTACTATGAAAAAGGAATGAGTGATGATGGCTACTGCAGTCATAATTACTATAATTACCGTAATACCGTGCTAGCTTAACGTCCAAAACCTAGATGGCACCACTTTTTCCTAGCACCAGCAAGAGAGAGAGCCTTGAATGGCACCCATCCACGGTCTCTAGCAAGCACTATCTTTATAGAGCGATGACACACACTAAGTTGACGAACTCTTGCTCAAAAGTACCACCGACGAAGGATGTGCAGTCAGAACGGGAAAAGGAAGATGACTCAATCCATACCCAGTGTCTAAAATGTACTCCCGTGCCAATATGGATGCCTTTCACTGTGGCACTCAGTTACAAGCACAGGTTTCATTCCTCTTCTATTTATCTTTATTGTAGGTGGTTACATGTTTCGTATTCGTTCACGACAGCACAAAAATACGAAAAAAATATAGTTGCCTTTTGTCCTCCCATAAAACACCAATACTTCTATCACATCGAGTATAAAGAAAATAATGAGCTAATATGGATATACTACAATTTTAGTCTACTGCAGCACTGGTAGAGCCTGTTATATGGCATATATAAGTCTCTAAACTCAATAAAACAAAAGTTGCTCTAGTTTTTCAATGAATGACTGAAAGAGTGGGAATGTTCAAATTATAATGCTTCAAGCAGTCTCTTTAAAATAAAACTTATCCTGGAGGCTGGGCAAGCATATTTATCCCCGTCTGCAATGGGTTAATGACAGGCAACAGGTTTTTTCATCATACACAACACAAGAGATCTGGCCTGACAATGGGCATCATGACATTAGGGTATTTTTTTATTTTTTTATTATGCTATGAGTGAGTGATGATAGCTGGTCATAATTATTATAACTGCCGTAATGTTAAGCAAAATGGGTTTCGCCCAACATCCAAAACCTAGATGGCACCACTTTTAGCACCAGCAGGAGAGCGCTTTGAATGGCACCTATCTACAATCTCTAGCAAGCACTATCTTTATAGAGCAATGGCCTATAGCAAGTTGCCAATCTCTTGCTCTAAAATACCGCAGCTGAAAGAAGGAAGTAGACTCAAACGTAGCCCAATGTCTACAATGTGCCCATGCCCGAAAGGATGCCTTTTACTGTGGCACTCATTCATAAGCAAGTCTCCTTCCTCTTCATATTTTCATTTTAGATTGTATTAAGTCATGACTGCACACAAGTACGAAAAAGTAATTTGTCCTCTGAAACCACAATACTATCAAACCAAGAGTAAAGGGGGGAAAAAAACAAGAAAAAGAAAAAAGTATGAACTCTGAACTAATTTTAGTCAACTGCATAATTGATACAAGCCCAAGATGACATATCTAAGTACGGGGAGAAAAAAAAAAAAAAAAAAAAATTCTAGCTTTACAATGAGCAACTAAAAGAGAGTGGGGAAAAGTCAAGGTAGGTTGCTGAAGCTGCCTCACTCAGAAATAAAACCCATCCTGGAACCTGGGCAAGCAAATTGACCCCCCCCCCCCCCGTCTGCAATGGGTTACTCATTCCTATTAATTGACAGCCCCTTGTACCAATGCCCATCCCCACTGCAGTGTTGTCAGTATGCTGTACCGTGATATACACCACACTGTAGTGGCGGTGCTACCACAAGTATTGGAAACAAACCCTAATCAGTTTTGACTGATTATTTTTTAACCGAAACCTAATAGATATGGCAAATGAACCAAGGTTATGAATTGAAGGTTACTGGTAATCTATGCAGTGGAAACAGTATATGGCAGTGGGACACATTGTTACCAAATAAATGTTCTTCCACCAAGATGTGGACAGGCAAAATGTACCAGACGTCTTAATTCAACAGCAAGACCGATCTGTAGCACCAAATGCATGCAGCCCAATTTAAATGGGATAGGCAAGCACTTTCCAGCTACTAGTTCCACATACTTGTATAATCAACCTAGAGTGAGAAAATGTGCAAAGTTTGGGTGGCCTTACACTTTTCAGGTGCTTCAAACACCTGTTCCGATGCAAGATGTCAAATTAAATAAAAAAAGATCTTGGATTACATATTTATAAATAAAAAATCCCCTACCGAAATAATTGTATTTAAGGTTTAATTCCTGTCATACATTAACATCACTACCTGAATTACCAGATTTGTGGGTCATAGGAAGTAAACACATATTACTTAATTTCATTTATTTCAGACAATCCTGCTCCCAGAACCAGATAGTCCAAGTAATGATGTGCACGCCGATACCATCCACATTTCCTGGAAGGGGAGAGAAAAAATATATTAAAGATCAATTTATGTACATATGCCATAGCTTTCAAAATATTAAACTACGATCAGGCCTATCATTCGGAATCATACGTGTTCATTAATAGCTCAAGGTTGTCATCATTGACAGAATTGTATTACATGAAAGGTGCCATGCAAAAACATATACTTACAAGTCAAATCCATATTCCATTTTTCTGTCAATTGCACTGCAACCCAAAGGAGGAAAGAACTTGTAGTAATGATCCACTTATTCAAGGTGGTTCCTGAAATCAGGAAGGTGCGCACTTTCCAATATCATCCACATTTCCTGGAAAGGGGAGGGGGGATATAATTATTTTATGCACATGCAGAGTAGCTTTTATAATATCAATTTATGATCAGGCCTATCATTCGGAATCATACGTGTTCATCAATAGCTCAAGGTTGTCATCATTGACAGAATTGTATTCCATGAAAGGTGCTATGCAATAAAATATACTTACAAGTCAAATCCATATTCCATTTGTCAACTGCACTGCAACACAAAGGAATGAACTTTGTAGTAATGATCCACCTTTTCACAAAGTGCATCCTGGGAAAAAAAAAAAAAAAAAGTAAGATACATCTCATTTCATAGATTTGGTCACAAGAATTATACATTTTAAAAAATGAGTCAATCCAAAAATAGAAGTGTACATACCTTAGCACAAAGCCGTGTTCACATGCCAGTCAATAGGCTGCAAAGTAAAAAAGAAAATGTTATTTCCAAACAAAAAATAAAAAAAAATCTACACTTGCAAAGATATCAGAAGGAAGGCAACATATATATTTCAACACCTTTATGTCTGAGCGCATGTTCATCATGGTAAATACAATTTTTTTTTTTGAAAATAGGGATAAAGCCAATATTAACAAGGTCTGAAAGGACATTACTATCAAGTAATATTACCGGAAATTGATGCTCCCATGCCTCAATCGGTACCGTAGTACCAACTGCCAGTAGTTGGTCATTTGCATCTGGAAAATAAACCAATAAATAACGAACTTTGGAAGAAGATATTCATTAAATACATATTGTCAAGTTAAATCAGAAGGAAGGCAACATATATATTTCAACACATTATGTCTGAGCGCATGTTCATCATACTAAATTCAATAGTTGGAAAGATTGTCCGAATACATACCTTTGGTTCCTCCTCCCCCATCCCCCTCCATTTGGAATCCATGGAATCCACTAAACAGACAATGAAGTCACCTGAGAAAAAAAAAAAAAAAAAATGCTATGTAGAATCTACCTATACACTAATGATATACAACTTAGTGGTTTGAAAGGTAAGCCAATAAGGGATTTTATAAAATAAATAAATTCCCTTGCAAAGTCTGTGGCTTGTATGGTTTCACATCCTGTCCACGCTCAAGAGCTCAAGGACGTGCTGGAATATACAAGCCCCCGATCCTCACCCAACCTAAGCCAGGGGACCCGGTTTCTCTCCGATGCACGACAGGGTGCGACTGCATATAAACAGCCTCCAAAGTCGCTTGTGGTATCGCCGGCGTGAGCCAGCTAACCACATGACATCGGGTGAACAAGTATAATTCATTGTTTAATCATGTACCATATCCAAATACAAGTGGCAAAATGGAAGCTAAACCTCATCCAAAAGAGAAAGCCATCAGGGGTCTTTGAAACCAATGAAGGAAATCCTTACCTATTGTATGCATCATGTGAAGCATATACGAAACTTCCATAGCCATTTCATCATGAAGTAAATGGGATCTGCAATGAAATAAAGTTAGCTTAAAAATTGGTAATGGCATTACAAATACACCATTAAAACCAATACGAGTTATCTGTGGCTTGTATGGTTTCACATCCTATCCAAGCCAAAAGGAGCTCAAGGACGTGCTGGAATATACAAGCCCCTGATCCTCACCCAACCTAAGCCAGGGGACCCGGTTTCTCTCCGATGCACGACAGGGTGCGACTGCATATGAACAGCCTCCAAAGTCGCTTGTGGTGTTGCCGGCGTGAGCCAGCTAACCACATGACATCAGGTTGAGAGAATATCTAGCAAATTTGGGGACCATATACTTTTGATCACCCAAGATAGGGTCAAGACGCAGACAATTTTAATATAAAAGCAAGTGATACAAGTTCCCCCATCATGGGTAATATTATGTTAGACTCCATTAGAAATGCTTTAACCATGGCTCAAAAAATTACCAAACATCTATTCTGAGGGCAATTTAAGACATTTGTCAGATCAGACAAGCTTTAAGCTTTTATAATGAAGAATCCATGGGCTGTATAATGGATCAGTATATTATATTCAACTTTCTACACAAGTTCAAATAAACCATTGGCAATCAAATATGTATCCATACAACTTACCCTTTGCAAATCACGTGAAGTCTATAGTACTGCGCTTACACATCCATTCCATCAATACCGTAGATGCTGAAATATATATAAAAAAACGGTTTAGAAGCTTGCAACAATAGTATAGCAATTTAATCAGTTAACAAATATCTTGTATAATGTTTTGGGATTTGTAGCCTGTATGGTTTCACATCCTGTCCACGCTCAAGAGCTCAAGGACGTGCTGGAATATACAAGCCCCCGATCCTCACCCAACCTAAGCCAGGGGACCCGGTTTCTCTCCGATGCACGACAGGGTGCGACTGCATAGAAAACAGCCTCCAAAGTCGCTTGTGGTATCGCCGGCGTGAGCCAGCTAACCACATAACATCGGGTATAGAGCAATTAATGAAGAATAGGCAACTCAATATTAGTTATATGGTCCCATGTACTTGACCATGCATTGTTAAATTTACAAATAATTAAGGTTACTAATGACTACTCATTAAAATCTATTACAATTCAAATGTACCCTTTTTGATCTGAATATCAGATATTGACGAATGGTGCAATGCTAACGGATTGCAGGTGTACATCAATGGTGATTAACTGCCAAGTCCCGAAAAAGTCCCATCATCTTGACCCAACCGAGATGAAAAGTTTTCACGTGTTGCCTCCAGGCCAATGCCATTGCTCGAGGCTCTGCCATCGAAATGCCCAAACGTTGCACGATTCATCTGCGTTATATCAGCATACAATCACGAGTTCCTCAGATGCTTATCTTATAATTTCACTAGAATATTTAATCTCGAAAACCCTTACTCTTAACAAAAGAAGTTAAATATTTCCCAACAGGGTGATATTCCCAATGGGGATAACACCGCTAAAGAACCGCCACCCACGTGGGTTTCTCTCCGGCTCACTTTCCACGTGTTATCTAGTCCCGTTACAAATACTATGCCCTAACGGACGTATAATGAAGCTTATGTAACTCTTCACCATGACACAAACGATAGAACAGCCAAATTTCGAGCAAATTAAAGACTACAACCATTAACAATGCAAACCATGCTTACCTTCCATCGCGGCGCCGAAGAGAGTGACCGAGGAGGCTGCGCAGCGCCGCGACTTCACTTCTGCGCACAGTGGTGCCACGTTTCCTAATCATCAAATCAAACTAATATTTTCTTTCTAAAACATATATGGACGTTAGTAGTATATAGATAACAATTACAATATTTCCAATTTGCTCTATCACGTATATTTCCGTATATGTATATAATCTAAATTTTTTTTATTAGTGTATTGGAAAATGGTGATATTAACTTCCCGATGAAATTATTTTGAATGTAGATGTATTATTAATATTTCTTCTTTTTGAATAATAATGAATCCATTAGATAGTATAAATGTATATCAATGTATAGGTAATTAATCACAATGAAAATTCCTTTATTAATTGTAAAGTATGGGATTGCACATTTATACACAACATTCAGACACCCATACACACATTAAACACACATTTACGCTCAAACACACATACACTTACATATATATATTATATATATATATATATATATATATATATATATATCCTAAAAGAATCAAACAGTATGAAGAAATGAAATGAATCAGCCAGAATGGAAGAGGGAATACGAACAAACGACGTTTTTAGTCAAATTGACTCCTGTCAGACGGTATTACCAGAATGGAAATGCGAGTCATCATCGACAAGCTTATACACAAGGCGGAAAGATACATAACGCACACATGCATACATACATACATACTTATATATATGTATGTGTGCATGTATACGTATTCGTATCCACGCATATACATACATATGTACTCACACACACACACACACACACACACACACACACACACA
>BOPN01009692.1:344-5344 GCA_017312705.2 Penaeus japonicus
CCACTCCTCACTCCTTATCCACTTCCCTCTCCACTCCCCACTTCTTATCCACTCCTCACTCCTTATCCACTTCCCTCTCCACTCCCCACTTCTTATCCACTCCTCACTCCTTATCCACTTCCCTCTCCACTCCCCACTTCTTATCCACTCCTTACTCCTTATCCACTTCCCTCTCCACTCCCGAATCCTTATCCACTATCCTCTCCCCTACCCACAAACTTTCCCTCTATTTCTCCACCACCCTCTTCTCCCTCATTCTCCACCTCCCACTCCACTAAATGCTCTCTCTATTTCTCCACCATTCTCTCTCTCAACCCCTTTATCCACTTTTCTCTCTCTTTCCAACATCCTCGTTGTCTTTCATCCACTTTCCTCTCTATCCTCCCTCTCGACTCTATCTATCCCTCTCTACCTCCCTCTCCAAGCTCCCCCTTGACCTTATATCCCTCTCTACCTCCCTCTCCAACCTCGCCCTTGACCTTATTTCCCTCTCTACCTCCCTCTCCACTCTCCCCCTTGACCTTACATTCCTCTCTATCTTCCTCTCTAATATCCCCCTTGACCTTATTTCCCTCTCTACCTCCCTCTCCAAGCTCCCCCTTGACCTTATTTCCCTCTCTACCTTCCTCTTTCCAGCTCCCCCTTGACCTTATATCCCTCTCTACCTCCCTCTCCAAGCTCCCCCTTGACCTTATTTCCTTCTCTAGCCTCTAGATTCTCCAGTCTTCATATATCCCCCTCTCTACCCCCATCCCTACCTCCACCCCCCCTACACTCCCTTAGGACCTTACCCAAGGACAGCCCCCCCTCCCCTCCCCCACCCACCCCATTATACCTTGACCTCTCTCACCTGAGCTAATTGTGTTGCATAAAGTTTCGCTCGTGAAAAATGACTGATAACTATTCCCGTGGTTTCAATGAACACTTCGAAGCATTTCGAAATGTATTGATCGTTCTAACTGTATCATTTTTTTCTTCTTTGTTTGATTTATTTTCTGTCTTTTATTTCTCTCTCTCTCTCTCTCTCTCTCTCTCTTTCTCTCCTCTCTCTCTCTCTTTCACTCTTTTTCTCTCCCTCTCTTTTCTCATTTCTCCCTCCATCCTTCCCTCTTTCTATCTCTCTCCCTCTTTCTCTATCCTTTCCTTCCTCTCTTCCCCTCCCTCCCCCTCCCCCTCCTCCCCCCCCCCCCCTTCCTCCCCCCTCCTCCCCCGCACCCTCCCCCTTCACCTCCCCCTCCCACTCTCCCTCTCAACTCCCCCTCCCTCCCCTCCCCCTCTCAACTCCCCCTCCCTCCCCCCTTCCTCCCCCTATCCCCTCCCCCTCTCCCCTTCCTCCCCCCTCCTCCCCCTCTCCCTCTCCCACTTTCCTTTCCCCTTTTTCTCTTTCTTTCTCTTCCTCATTTACAACCTAAGAACCGGACGGGTGTGGCGTGTGTGGCTAATGGTGTAACGAAAGAAGGATTATAGGTGCGTGGGCGGCAAAGGTAGGGTGTGGTATGGTGCGGTATAGTGTGGTGTGGTGTTATATAATGTGGTATGGTGTGTTATAGGGCTTATTTTGTTTACTATTGTGGGGTAATGGTAATGATACTGATGCTAATGACTATGATGTAATGAAAATGAGGATGATTATGATAATGATAGTAATGATAATGCTTTGATTTCTATCATCATAATCGTTAATGGCAATTATTATGACGATCATAATGATGAGGAGTTGCAAAAAATGATGATGATGAAGTCACATCAAACCCTTTATGAGAATAAAAAAAATATTAATAACAATAATAGAAATGATCACTTTTATGATCAGTAAATTTAAGGTGATTATAACGATGATGTGATGATGTTTGGGATGATGCCGATGTGATGAAATAAAGTTGTTGATCACGTAATGCTATTCAGGAGTGGCAGCCCATTAAGTAATCTTATCGCATTTTTTTTCGAAATTTATGATAATCATCATTATTACCTGTATTCGGTTCTTATTGTGTCAATCCTAATCATTATCAACATTATCAATCATTCTATAATTTTTTTTCAGTCGCCGTATCGATGATAATGGGAATGATGTTAATAATGATATCAATATTGATTGTACGGTGAGTGTGTGTGTGTTTCTCCCTTCCTCTCTCTCTCTCTATCTATCCATATCTCCTTCTCTTTTTCTTGCTCACTCACTCACTCACTCCCTCCCTCTTTCTTTCTTTATCTATCTCTATACATATCTCTCACTCTTTCTCTTACTCCTCTCTCTCTCTCTCTCTCTCTCTCTCTCTCTCTCTACTCTCTCTCTCTCTCTCTTTCTCTTACTCTCTCTCTCTCTCTCTCTCTCTTTCCCTCACACTCATTATTAGTGTAATTATAGAACGGTGGAATGGGTGTAGCAAGACAAGGGAAGATTAGAAGAGATAATAATAGCTATTTAGATTTCAGTTACAATTCCTACTCTTTGTAATTTAGCATGATTTCAAAATTATTTTTAGTATCCCCGTAACTCTTAGTTTGCTAGAATTAAGGTTATAGTGGAGCGATCTGGGGAGAAACTCATAGGAACTCCTTGCAACAGTAAAAAAACAAATAAACAAATATTTGGCCATTGGTTAGAATTGCAGGGGAGACTTGAGTAATTAGACACAACGAATCCTCATTATAATGATCAATTCAAGACATTTTATTCTCATATGGTACAACTGAGAGAAAAAAGTTAATATTGATTAAAAACGTCCAGTACTACCAATCAAATATTCCATAAACACAATAGCCAAACCATAAACCAACACTACTTGAAGTAAATATAAAACTGAATTTCGTTCACCTCTTTACTCACTATTCCAGTCTACTTCGAGGATGAATTAAGAGTCCTATTGGATACCGCAGTAATGTAGAAAAGCTAGAAAACCATTCATAGCCAAGGTAGTCTAGAAATATCCGATTTGTCTATTGAAAAGAGAAGGACTCGTTATGGTAATTGAGGACTCTACGGTTGTTAAAAAATACCCGAGAGTATTGAAAAAGGGGGACTCAGTGGTTGTCTAGTGAAAAAAGTCTGTTAAGATGACGTAGAAGTTCTCAAGGACTTTATAGGATTACTCTTGAGTTGATGGTGGCGTTCGAATGCCAAGGTTGGTGAAGGAGACTCTGGGATGATTAAGGATAATTCTAAAATAAAGAAGTACTTTAGGAAAGGTAGAGGAGTACGGGGGGGGGGGGCTTTCTGGGAGTTTGGTGGTGACGGAAGACTTAACGGTTGTTAAAAAGTCCTCTTTGGTGATAGAAAGACATCATGGTAATGGATTAATACATAAATGGGTTGTGGTGCTCTTTGGTGTTTTAGAAGTGATGTGAAATTATCTGGTTCGGAATAACATTTTTGACGTTTTTTCAACTGGAGTTAATATCATCTATGATGCTATATTTATATTGGTTCATTGTATCATTATCATATTCATGATATGTAATGATAATCCTAATAACATATAGGGATGATAATGATTATCATAATAACTATTTTCAGTTTCATTGTTAATAATGTTGCGCCAACCCCCATCTACAACCCGCCAACACAGGCAGGAGGCGGTGTGCTAAAGCACAGGTTCGTGAACTCAGAACTTCTCCAAGGGCACCTGACACAAACGGCGGCCCAAAAAACACCGACTAGGGGAACGCCAGAAGACGAATCAGGGCACAACGAAACACACAATAACACTAGTCCTTATCTATTGACAGGTTCCACACCCGTTACACTATAATAATCCTCAGGCATAATACAAGGGGGGCATGTGCATCACACTTAATAGTACTAGGGCACAATACAAGGGGAGGGGGCGCAAATTACACTTCATACTCCTCGAGCACAATACAAGGGGGGCACTTGCATTACACTTCATAGTCCTGGGGCACAATACAAGGGGGGCACTTGCATTACACTTCATAGTCCTGGGGCACAATACAAGGGGGGCACGTACATTACACTTCATAGTCCTCGGGCACAATACAAGGGGGGCACGTACATTACACTTCATAGTCCTCGGGCACAATACAAGGGGGGCACGTACATTACACTTCATAGTCCTCGGGCATAATACAAGGGGGTCTCGTACATTACACTTCATAGTCCTCGGGCATAATACAAGGGGGGCACGCACATTACACTTCATTGTCCTCGGGCACAGTACGGGTTAATCACGGTACAAGGAGCAAGCACAATGTAATCAAGGTACAAAGGGGTGGGGGGCGTACAAGGGCTCCAGCAAGCACACAGCACAAGCACCACAAGTGGCTGTGTCCCTCCGTTCGTCTCATCCCGACCCTGGCGCTGTTTTGTCGCCGATAACATGTTACTTTGATCACATCAGTTTAAACACAGATAAACACACCCGCTGGTGTAACAATATTATTATTATCATTATCATTATTGTTATTATCTTTATTATAAGTAGGGCTATAATTAGGATTGTTATTAGTATTACATCTGGTATTATCATTGGTATCGTCATTATCGTTGTCAACCTGTTCATTGCATTATCCTCCTTATCTTTGTTATCTTATGGTTTATGCCGTTACTATTATCTTGTTCCTGTAATCATCATTCTCATTATTAGAATATCATTATGATCCATATCATCAATGTTATAGTATTTTCATTAGGAAAATAATGATAATTATGATTATAATAATAATGACTATAATTATAATGATGATAATAACAATGGTAATGGTAATGATAATGATAACAGTAATAATAATAATGATAGCAGTAGTATTAGTAATAGAATGATAACGATATTAAAGGTAACAATAATAATGATGATAATAATTGTAATAAAAATATTAATAATAACAATAATAATGATGACAATATTAATGATAATCATGATAATAACAGTAATGACAATGGTAATGGTAAAATTATCTAGATTACTGGTGTTTTTATCATCATTATTGTTACACTTATCATTATGTTATTATCATTATTACTGTTCCTCTTATATCATTAA
>BOPN01009692.1:15344-17844 GCA_017312705.2 Penaeus japonicus
TCAAAACATATATATGGTATGTAAGACTAAAACGCTAAGAAACTAAGTGTTGTAAAGTATTCAACAACTATTTGCTATTAAATATTGTGTGTTGAACAGGAGCGAATTTGTTCCATGGACATGTGAGGCGGGAACGATCAGCTGGTAAAGTGAGGACCTAGATCTCGGCAGCTTGTCCTCCTGTGTTATACGTTGATGTTATCACCTTCAGCTCGCAGTCGTCTCAGCCATGGGTTGTCTCCAAAGGTTATTTTTGTACCGTACCGTGAGACCAATCATATCTCTCCTGGGACGTTTTCAGCTGCACACTTGTTTATCAGCCGAAAAGCATGTTTATCTACGTTGTCCAGATGTTGTGAAAAAAGACAAGTGACATCCATGACAGCCATTCAAGTGACTGGTGAGATTTCAAAATAGAGTCGCAGCTGTGATTCATTTAGAATTCTGTTTCATTTTGCATCAAGGAGAGAGGCAATTTGCGACAGTGCTGCCTTCTTCCAAGCTCCTTTTCTGAAAAGTTCCAAAATGCGGGATTTGAAATCAATTCCCTGTCAATTTAATGTCAATTGATGGCTGCGTCCTCAATTTCAATAAGTCTAGCCGCCGTGGTGAACGGACCTGATTTTGCTTCCTCTCCGCCGCTGCCAAACAGCTCGGCAAACCATGACACTTCGTGGTCCCGCACAGTCAGAGGGAAATCTGACTACCCTCCCCGGGTCTACGGGGGCTAGCCAGGGAGCTCCCCCGGTGCTTCCTCGAGCAGCCAGCCCGAGCTATAATCCCCAGAGTGAAAAGGAACCCTTGGCCCAGGCATCGTGCCCCCATCCCTGGGTAACGGGGCCTCTGCCCGAGGAATGGCCTTTTGGCAGCATGGGTCGAAGCTGCCCCCTCGCCCACGGTGATGGGCACCCCAACGGCAGCTAGGGTAAAGGTTGCCGCCCCGCCCAGGGAAAAGGGCGTTTTAACAGCCCTAGCAACCACAGCAACTCTTCCAGTGAATACAGTGACAACAGTGAAAATAACACAGACAGAAAAGCCATTTACCAAATCGGGAATATAACAATAGTGCCTATTACTATCCTGTGCTTCATTGCAACGAAAAAAGCATGGGAACGGATGGCCCTGTGTGATCAAATTAGTAAATTTTTAAGCCCTCATGAGATCGACAATATCCACAATATTGTTTTAAATATCAGACCCTAGAAAAACGAGAAACACAACTAGAGACATTAAAAGAATGACGAATTTTATAGTGCATACCATGATCGACCAGTGCTTGAATAACAATAATGTAGTGTTTTTTACAACAACGACAGACATCCCCATCACTAATCGGTCCCCACCAAAGAAAACAGGTATTTCTACGCCATTTGTGAAACTATTCCTTCATAAGAAACACCAAGACACACTTCAGCAGCCAAAATCTTATTGAAAATAAAATATACTTGCTGATCGGAATGTTCTCCAAACAATAATCTGTACTGAATAGTGTGATTAGCAAAGGTATGACCCCCAGACGCAGGAATGCAGAGAGGAGGCATCCGTCACAACAACCTCAACCCCCTCCCATCACTCAACATCTGATTTCCCAACCCCCATCCATGGCCAGTCTACATACATCCCTTCCCCCTACCAGAATGTCCTCTACCTCCATGCCACAAAATACACCCCCCCCCCCCACCTTACATGGCAGTATCCATGACCAAAGCATCTCCTAGCTCTTCCTCACCACCACCACCCTCTCCTGACAATCCGTCCTCTCCCACCACACCATCCATGACAGTATCTACGATCAACGCCTCTCCTAGCTCTCCCCCACCACCTCCACCCTCCCCTGACACTCGGTACCCTCCATCCGTACCCACACCGAACCAGCAGACTCGCGACTTTGATGACACGCCAGTAAAAGGAAGAATAAATAAAAACCTCTTCCACCCAACCGCAACTGGGAGAATGCAACACACGTGCCTGGAGTTCCTGCCTCCTCTGCCACCCCTCCTACGGCACAAGCACCACATCTCATCATCAACAACTACGTAGAACGAAAGGAAACACATCAATCCCATTCTTCTCATAAACTAAGAAATCGCGGAATTGATAACTATTGGTTTAGAAATTACTTATCCACCAGAACTCACGTCTGTCAAAATACGTAAAAAATCTATCATTAAAACAAGTCTCATTTGGCGTTCCACAGGGCTCTATATTAGGCCCAATTCTATTCACTATATTTATTCCTATTCTTTACGCCGAGGACTCTATTTCTTCACGCTGCCTCTGTAAGTAATTTAAACGAATTGATAGAAAACTCTAAACAGACTCTCATACTAGTAAAGAGTTACTTTGATAGAATTGGTCTGAAACTGAATCCACAGAAAACAATTCATTTTCATAGGCAGCCGTCAAAATATTGCCAAAATCTCTACAGATACAACTATAGAATTCGGAGGTTGCTACATTAAACCAAACACTTCAGTCAAAAATCTAGGAGCAGATACAT
>BOPN01009694.1:0-2500 GCA_017312705.2 Penaeus japonicus
CTCTCTCTCTCTCTCTCTCTCTCTCTCTCTCTCTCTCTCTTTCGTTCATTCCTATTACCGTCATTATCGTTTCTCATTGCATGTAACTATTTGTTCTTTTCGTTCGCTCTCTCCTTTTCCTTCGACTCAGCTTCTGTCAGGTAACGAAGCTCGTTCTCTCCTCTGATTAGTTTCTCGATGAGCGTTGCCATGGTGACCACCTACAATGGTAATGTCAGAATGTGATGCTGGATGGGAGTGTGAGGGTTAGGGGTGTGGGGAAGAGGAGTGGGATGGAGTGTGGGGAGGGGGAGGGGGATAGGTTGTAGGTGACAGAGGGTGGGGGAGGAAGGATAGGGCGTGTATGGAAGAAGGGAGGGTGAAGAGTGGGGGTTAATGGGAGGGGTTGGGAAGAGGGAAGAGAGGTTTGGGGTGGAGGGTCAGGGATGAAACACGGGGTGATTAAAAGGGGTACGAGTGAGGATCTGAAGAGGAAAAATGAGGCGGAGTGGGTAAGGAATAAGGGAAAGTGGGTGAGGAGCGAAACGGAGTGGAAAGCGGAGTGGGTGAAGGGTGAAGCGGAGTGGGTGAGGGCCAAAGCGGAGTGGGTGAGGGGCAAAGCGGAGCGGGTGGGGGCAAAGCAGAGTGGGTGAGGAGAGAAGTGGAGTGGGTGTGGGGAGGGCGGAACGAGGCCTCGGGGACGGCTGATGGATGAGGCGTTGCGTGGCGGACAAAAAAATAACACTCAATGAATGATAAAATAATGTATGAGGAAATAAAATAAAACATTGACATCAGTATGGTAGGAATCTGAAATATAAAAGAGGAGCAAACATTTCTTCCACGAAGAGTAGGGAAAGGGAGACGAAAGAGAAAGGGAGAGAGAGCGAAAGAGAGATAGAGATAGAGAAAGAAAGATAGAGAGAGAGATAAAGAGAGAAAGAAAGAGAGAGAGAGAAATAGAGAAAGATAGAGAGAGAGAAAGATAGATAGATAGATAGAGAGAGAGAGAGAGACAGAAAGAGAGAGAGAGAGAGAGATGGTAGATCATCCTTATTTCTATCGGCATTTCCTTATCAGTATCGGTAGCACTTCTATTGCTATTATAATTATTAGTGTCAATATCACTGTCATTATTATCATTATTATCGACATCATCATCAATCTACCTTTTTTTTTCTTTAACAGTATTCATTGCGGCTCAAGTTGCTCTACTTATAAGACCTAAGCGGGACTCAAAACCTAATAGGATATAATAATCTTTTTCTTGATGTGTAAAGTAAAAAAATGAATAATACATTGTGAATAATATAACTCCAATTAGGCAAATATGTCTCCTCCGCAAGTAATAAAGAAAATCGTTGGTTTTATATTCAACTGTTGAAATTCAGATGTGTTGGTCTGAAATGCCAAATATGGCAAGTCAGCAATATATACGGTATGATTTAAATAATCTTACCAGACGAAAAGAAATGTGAATGATTTTAGAATGGCTAGGATAGATATGAATGAACTTTGGATCACTTTATTGAAAAAGAAAGGATTTTAGTGATTTTAATAGATATGAAAGACATTTAAAGGATTCTAATTGATATAAATAAATTTTGGGGAATTTTAATGACTATGATATATCAGGATTTCATTAAATCCGAAATAGGTTCAGATAGATAGAGTAGATTTTGAACATAAACCAGTAGGATTTTGTTGTATCTGTTGAATTACTCTAAACTCCCCATCTGTTTTCAGGTACTAACTTCCATCTAATGTGTGTAGCAAAACAGCTTGTATGGCAAAAGTATGCACAATTGGTTAGACACAGAATTTCGGAATTCAAGAAAAATAATCATATGTATTAGATATAGAACTTTATCTATAACATGATTTTTTTTCTTCTCGTTCTTGCAAAATTGGGTACCGTAGGTCTTTGATATGTTGGATTTACTCTAGAAGATGATGTAATAACAGATTCTGACGTAGATGTTGTTTACATGTCTAACTCCCACCAGATCGTATTGTTTCTATGGCTTCTATTGGTGAGGATAATCTACCCCCACCTGAATCTGAGATGGTCAAGGCTTATATATCAAAATCGAGCCATTGAGTGTGCCCAGCAAGCTGAGAACACCATCATTAGAAATACCTTAACTCTTCGTAGATGATGTTTCTATGTACCTTTTAACTAGAAACCAGTTTTTTTTCATATCTTTATATAAAATTTTTCATTTCCTTTTAAAGTTCTTCCGATATATCATTGAATACAATACAAGGCAATATAGAATTTTAAAAAATGCCGAGTGATTCGCTAACGCAACAGCTACCTTTCTGCCCTGAATTGCAAAATGCTCAAGCAAAGTCGTCTAGAAAGCCAGACACGATCTACCAGGATCATAATCTATAGCATATGAATTCCATTTGATTTGAACAACTTTCCTTTTCTTTGAGCATGAGTGGATTTAGATTAGATTTCTCCTCGAAGAAGAGAAAAAGTCGAAGTAATAACAGTTGTTATAAGAGAAAAACC
>BOPN01009695.1:15000-17500 GCA_017312705.2 Penaeus japonicus
AGAGATAAAGAAATTTAAGTAGAATACAGCTAGCATTTCACAAACCCAGCTTGAAAGGAAGGTCGATAATCACGCAATAAAGCCATAACGTTATGGCTGCTGCACGTAAAAAAAAAAAAAAAAAAAAAAAAAACACTATTAAAGTGAAACAAGACTAATGTACATCAAAATTGGGTCATTTGATACTTAGCAAGGCAAAACCAAATAAGATTACAAGAGTGCAAGACAAAACAGAATATCATTAGTTAGCACATAAATCAATGTTCATAACCCTAAACAGTCTCAGAAGAAATCTAGTTGTGAGGGGGCATTAGTACAATAACCATCATACTGCAAAAGAAAAGGGAGCCATGCTCTTGTGTCACTACAAACACCTGTAGAGCTAGACAAACACATAAAATACATAAAACATACATACAAACAAGTAAAAGTGGCTCTCCAAGCTACAACGAAGCTAGTTTAACAAAAATAACCTGTAGAACGGAATTCATAAATACCTCACTGCCCCCCCCCCCCAAAAAAAAAATAATAAATAAAAACATATATATATATATATATATATATATATATATATATATATATATATATATATATATATATATATATATATATATATTTCTAAATGTGTCTATGGGTAGGAGTTCTTCAAGAAATATTCCATGAAGCGGGATAAAGAAATACGGGCCAGGGATAGAGGAGTCCATTTTTCCTCCATAAAAAACAAAACAAAAAAACTTCAAGCCATTAAGGAAGAAAGGGGACTCTGTCAGGTTGTCCTTTAGATCCTTTAGATTTCTATACATATTTCAATATCTTATATTTATAGAACCCAGCTTTCCCCTATCAAGTACTCGGTTCAGATACCTTTTCATTGCAGCCTTGTTGTCATTACTGTAAGGTGCAGGAGAGGAATACCAAAACACATGTTCGTCTCAACACTCATTTATTATAACAAAAACAGCGCTTGATTTAGGCGATGGACAAACAATACAAAATACATATATACTTGCAGAAAACATTTATAAAAATTCCTATTAATAGGTGAAGGATGAGTTCATAAAAAGTTTGTACAAAGTTAAAGTACATTATAAAAATTTCAAATAGAGTCAGACAAAAGTGGCAAAAACAAACTTATAAAATCTTTCGATATAAAAAGACTATCAATAAAACATAATACAAATGGATGTCCTAATTCAAATAATTATTTATGAATCCACTGCTTCAAAGTTAACATAAAACAGATAAAAATCTTTGGAATCACAGATTTGAGTTTGCCAAATTCATTTAAAAGTTGCATAAAACTTGCATGAAACATAAACAGTAAAATACTTTAAACATGTGGTATTAATATATCGTACAAGCAAATGTATCAATGCTGAGGAAGTTAAGCTTTAGCGAGGATATTAACATAGACACACACACACACACACACACACACACACACACACACACACACACACACACACACACACACACACACACAAAAAAAAAAAAAAAGGGGGAGGGGGGGATGGCAAAGTTTCTTTCCTAAAAGGCCCGATAAATTAAGATAAACAAATTTCTCATTACTTACCTTTATAAAAGTTCAATTTGCAAAAAGCATCATAACCGGATTATGCAGTAGATTTTATATACAAGGGTAAAAAAATGATATAGGGGAAAAAGGGATAAGGAAGCTTCGGGCGATTCCTCGAGGATCATACAAATTCATCGTGACCAAAGATAAGGCAGTGGTTAGGGTCCTGAAGGCTGGGTTAGGGTCATGGAAACAGATACAATGTTTAGGATTAAGGGAAAGGATGGGATAATGATACAGATGCTTCATACAGGCAGACAAAAAGTAAAATTACAGGTAAGATAGGCATGGATGCTATGGGGTAAAAAAATAGGAAGCAAACGAATTAATGCAAATATATTAGAAAATAAGTATTTAAAGAAGAGAACATGATAAAAGAATAAGAAAGAAAAATAGGAATATGATGAAACAGACTAAGACAAAATGGTTATACTAGGATGAGGGAGAAATTTAAAACATGAGAGAAATGAGTAAATAATAGATCTGCATGATAGATAGGAACAAGGGAAATGCATAGATGATAGCTAAATAAATTGAAGAAAATATGAGCTTTAGGGCAAAGTGAAAGGAACAAAAGGTAAACATAATAATAATGAGGAGAGGGTAGATAGGAAAGTTCAATCAAGGGAGCGTTATACAATGAATAACAAGCAAGATGTAAGAGACCAAATTCAAATTCAAAATACTTTATTCCATTAAGTACAGTGGTTATTTTGTTTATATGTATAGTATTCACAATATGACAGTATGAAGTAAGTATATAGAAAAAGTAGATAAAATAGCAACATCACAAGTGACTGAAATACCGTGTTTGGCTTGATGCTCAAGCGTATGCTATAATTGATAATCCAGACGTTGTTTCAAATTTGTTTTAAATGTACTTAGGTCAGAAATATCTTAATATGTTGTGACAGATGGTTGATT
>BOPN01009695.1:22500-25000 GCA_017312705.2 Penaeus japonicus
TTTTGAGATGAACAATGCTTTTCCTTTATTAGGTGGAATTCCTTTGGGCGAAATAGTAAAGCCCAAGATGTTAATGGTTGTGGCTACAAAACTTTCTCTAAATTAAGCTTAAGCTCAACTGACTTTGATAATCCCAAAGTCTCATCCAGGAAAATAAGGTGCTGTGCAAAACGGGAATAGATGATAACATAGTCAAGATAGCAAATTGTGTATTTGCCTAAGGTAGCAACAAGAACATTGATTGCTCTCTGAAATGTAGTTGGGGTGGTAGACAGGCCAAATAGGAGTCAAACAAAATGAAAAAGCCAATACCCATTACAAAAGTATGTTTTAGGACGATCAGATTGGTCTACTTACAAATGTTCATTGGACCTGGCTCATTATTTTAGATAGATATTATTGGCGCTGACTCGGCAGCAGCAGAGAACGACTTGTGTTCTCTTTTTACACGTTTTTAACAAGATTAACTGAAGTGATTACCAGGATATTGGGAATACAGCATCATGAATATCCCAGGATTTCAGAAATATCAGTGGTGAAGTTGAAACTCGATGACTTTCCGTGAAATTAGAAGAAAATTGAACGTTGTGGTGAATGTTTACTAAAATAGGAGCGTGGTAGACTGAATGAACTACACAAGACTACAGTTAATGAGTATCAGGTACAGTTACAAGTTTTTGTGCCCAGCAGATGTAAAAAAAAAGAAAAAAAGGAGTAACCATATCTTTAAAAATAGAGGCAGAAGATGTAGGAAAAGTTCGTTTATGAGTATTAACCCGTTATCGTACGACCCAAGGTACTGTACACAGTGCAACCTGCCTCACCAGTGCTATTCATACAAACCGCAAAGTATTATAAATGTGTTTGAGGAATTTATTTTGCATGTGAGTATATTAAACACCAATGTAATTGGAGTAAGTGAGACACGAGTTTTCTGTGATATACCAGCACAGCTATATGAATTATGGGTTCCAACTCTACCACAATGATCCTTGAAGGTAAAGCGGTGGTGTGGCACTATATGCAAGACTCGATTGTTTGTGCAAGCCTATTGCCTTGATATATTCAAGTTCCCCAATAACTAAGAGTGTGTTTGGGTATGGATTCACTACCCACGTTAGCGTTGAGTCAAAAATGTGTGCGTTTACATGTCTGTACCACCCCTCAGGTGCACGTTTCGTCACTTGAATTACACTGGAGACATTTTACGGTTAAGGTACATTAGTCAGTGATAATTATGGGTGATTGCAACAACTAAATTTTAACCAACTGAGGAATCACCCAGACTTGACATACCTCGTCCCCACAATCTACCTATGGCATCACAACCTTCTGGCGTTTCCCGGAACTCATCGGTTCAGGAGTTTGGCCAATTGGGGTCACCTGCTGATTGGACGAACACTGGCTGCCGATGACCCGGATGCAGCGGCGCGGATGCTTGAGGCGACCCTACAGCAGCGGTACAGGAGTGCTTTCGAGAAATGAGCCGGAAGGACAAGCCGTGATCACGGCAAAGATCATAAAATGATGGACAAAATACGACATGCGCACAGTGCTTGGAACACGACACAGTGGAGAGACTGGTACCCCAGAGTGAAACAGGAAATAAAAATGGTAAAGCGTAAAGTTGCAAACAAAATGGAATTTTTTTTACCTAAATTCTTCGCGTTTTCTAAGATGTGAAACAAAATCATGGGCAAAAAACAATAAATATGCGAAAATCAATCTTAGAACATCTTAATCAAATCTTAGAACATCTTAATGAGAGAGAAGCCATCAAGAAGATAAAAATAATCACTTTGCAGATATTTGCACTAAATATCCATCTCATCCATGAAAACAGCTAAAACATCCCCTCCGGAATCACTGTTCACAAAAGAGTATTGATAGAATATGCTAAGAAGTAAGTGAACCACTAACCCACATATTGAACATAACCTTAAGAGCTGGGAAATTCCCTACCAAATGGAAATATGATACCATCATTTCCCTTCCAAAAAAGAAGCACATAGGCCAACTTGGTGACCTGCGACCATTAACCTTGAATTTTGATTTAGGAAAATTAATGGGGGTATTCATTGCTGAGTGGGTACTGGAAGACATCAGACCGAATCTAGACCAAAGACAATATGGATATTTGAAGGGCAACTCCACCAGTCACTACTTAGTATACTTGCTAGACACCATTCTCAGGGGAATAGATGAACCTAATAAATTAGCGCAAATGGTCTGAATTGACTTTCAGAAAGCCTTTGATTATGCAGATCATTGTGTTGCTATAAGATAACTTTTTCTGTTAGGATTTCACCCATCATTGTTAAATTTTGTGTCAAATTTCTTGACCAACTATAAACATAATGTGAAATATTGCAATACATTATTTGAATGGGAAGAAATTACATGTGGGGTACCTCAAGGGACCCATCTTGGGCCATTTATATTCTTAGTACATAAAGGACATAAAGAAAGAAATGAGGTACACCATGCAAGAAACTTTGAA
>BOPN01009697.1:0-5000 GCA_017312705.2 Penaeus japonicus
ATATATATATACACATATATACATACATATATATATATACACATATATGTAGAGAGCGAGCGAGAGAGAGATGTCAAAGGACATGACAGATACAAAGAACATAGCAGAAGAAGAGAGGAAGGGAGTCATAAAGAAAGAAAGAAGAAGAGGAAGAATATTAAGAAGAAGAAGAAGAAGAAGACCTAGACATAATCTTAAAGAACACTATGCCTTAATCCCCCTCCCCCCACCTCCTTCCTTTCTTCCCCTTTCGACCCCCATACCCATACCCTCTTTCATACCCCCTTCCCCCCACCCTCCTCCCCTACCCACCAACCCACCTATTCTCTCCCCCATCCCCATCCCCTCCCCTTCCCCTTCACCTACCCACTTACCCATTCTTCTCTCCCCTCTTTCCTCTCTTACCTATCCCCTCTCCCCTACCCATCCACCCCTTTATCACCCCTACCTACCTGCCTACCCCTCCCCCCTACCCATCAACCCATACCCCTACCCCTTCTACCTAATCCCTTACCCTTCCACCCCCCACCCACCCAACCCCGCGTATCCCCTTCTTCCCCCCCACCCCACCCCCACCCCCTACCCCTTCCCTCCTCAATGTGTCGATCTCTCTCTTAATTCATCGTTCATTTTTCATCAGTCTTCGTCCTATTTCATTCATTCATTTTTTTGTTTTTTTAGTTTTCTGTCAAACTTTCCTGTTGCGTTTTTTCTGTGTACTATTTTATTTGTTTTGTTGTATTTCAATTGCATAGTGCATGGGATAATCTGATGAGTCATAATGATGAAAAATGTATTACATCAACCAATAGTAAAAGACTTTTTATATATGAAAAAAAAAGTTAAATAGTTAAATGAATAAATGAAACGTTATTATGACGATAATGAAAACACAATGAGAAGGTTAAGAACAACAACAACAACAACATCAAAATCTATTGTGATATTGAGAAGACAATAGGTTGACTAAATCAATTTATTTAAGATAGATAGATAGATAGACCGATAGATAGAGAGAGGGGGGAAGGGGAGGGGAGGAGAGAGAGGAAGAGAAAGAGAGAGACAGAGGGATAGAGATAGATAGATAGATAGATAGATAGATAAATATATATATATATATATATATTGATAGATAGATAGATAGATAGGTAGATGATAGATAGATAGATAGATAGATAGGTAGATGATAGATAGATAGATAGATAGATAGATAGATAGAGAGAGAGAGAGAGAGAGAAAGTGAAAGAGGGAGAAAGAGATAGATAGATAGATAGATAGATAGATAGATAGATAGATAGATAGATAGATAGAGAGAGAGATAGAGAGAGAGAGAGAGAGAGAGAGAGAGAGAGAGAGAGAGAGAGAGAGAGAGAGAGAGAGAGAGAGAGAGAGAGAGAGAGAGAGAGAGAGAAAGAGAGAGAAAGAAACAAGAGGGAGAACCCGAGACAGAGAGAGAGAGAAAGTAAGAAACCGGAAGAAAGAGAGAGTAAGAAAGAAAGAGAAGAAGAAGGAAAAAGAAAGAAAGAGAATGTGAGAACAAGCCAAAACGAAAGCGAGAGAGAGAAAGAGACAACGAAAGCGAGAGAGAGAAAGATACAACGAAAGCGAGAGAGAAAGAGACAACGAAAGCGAGGGAGCAAGAGATAACGAAAGCGAGAGAGAGAAAGAGACAACGAAAGCGAGAGAGAGAAAGAGACAACGAAAGCGAGAGAGAGAAAGAGACAACGAAAGCGAGAGAGAGAAAGAGACAACGAAAGCGAGAGAGAAAGAGACAACGAAAGCGAGAGAGAGAAAGAGACAACGAAAGCGAGAGAGAAAGAGACAACGAAAGCGAGAGAGAAAGAGACAACGAAAGCGAGAGAGAGAAAGAGACAACGAAAGCGAGAGAGAGAAAGAGACAACGAAAGCGAGAGAGAGAAAGAGACAACGAAAGCGAGAGAGAGAAAGAGACAACGAAAGCGAGAGAGAGAAAGAGACAACGAAAGCGAGAGAGAGAAAGAGACAACGAAAGCGAGAGAGAGAAAGAGAGAGAGAGAGAGAGAGAGAGAGAGAGAGAGAGAGAGAGAGAGAGAGAGAGAGAGAGAGAGAGAGAGAGAAAGAGAGAGAGAGAGAGAGCGAAAGCGAGAGAGAGAAAGAGCGAAAGCGAGAGAGAGAGAAAACGAAAGCGAGAGAGAGAGAGAGAGAGAGAGAACGAAAGCGAGAGAGAGAGAACGAAAGCGAGAGAGAGAAAACGAAAGCGAGAGAGAGAGAGAGAGAGAGAGAGAGAGATAGAGCGAGAGAGAGAAAACGAAAGCGAGAGAGAGAGAGAGAGAGAGAGAACGAAAGCGAGAGAGAGAGAGAAAAAACGAAAGCGAGAGAGAGAAAACGAAAGCGAGAGAGAGAGAGAGAGAACGAAAGCGAGAGAGAGAGAGAAAAAACGAAAGCGAGAGAGAGAGAGAGAGAGAGAACGAAAGCGAGAGAGAGACCTTATCTATTAATATTCCCGAGCACTGCATGCGAGTGCTTTCGCATCTGATATTTATATTTGGTATTACAAACATTTCTCACTCATGGTTTCTCTCATAATAGAGAGACTACTTGGAAATATCATCCTCGGCAAAATACGAAAGGAAATGTTAATAACTTGACTCATCGAAATGGATTTTCTTAAGTATAGCAACAAAATATTTTCTTTATCCTAGGATATATTTGCATATATTGCGACAAATATGAGTTAATATTTCTTCTAGAGATAATATATGAATTTCGTTTTGTGTACCGACTATCATAACATGCGATATTGAGACGATATGATACAACTGCAATTATTTATTTATTCAACTTCATTTACTTTTCGAAATCTTTTCATTTCATAATTATACAATGTAGTGACAACACCATCATTATTCAAAAAAATGAAAGATAGATACTGAAACTGTAATGCCCTTTCTTTGTCTCTTTTAAATCACATGAATGTATAAAAAAGTTTGTGATCATGATGATGATGATATTGTGATGATGACGATGATGTTAATGATGGTGATTATGATGATGATGATGATGGTGATGATCATGATGGTGATGATCATGATGGTGATGATCATGATGGTGATGATGATGATGATAATGATGATGATGACGATGATGATGTTGAGGAGGAAGGAGGGGGGGGGGAAGGAGGAAGAGTAGGAGCAGGAGGAGAAGGAGGAGTAACAGGAGGAGGAGGATGATGATGCTAATAATGAAAATAAAGATAAATAATGATAATGCTAACAATAACAATAATGACAAATAATAATGATAATAATAATGGCAACAGTATCAACAATATGAAAAACACAAATAAACAAAAAAAAAACAAAAAAAACATTTAGACAATGTAGAAACGAACAAGTAAATTAGAGCAGAACCCACGTATCATTAGCGAGTCCCTGTGTCACCCAGTTATTGTTTCATCAATAGCCACTCAACACAGTCTTAGTTTATAGGGAAAACGAGCGAGCGAGAGTGTAAGAGAGAGAGAGAGAGGGCGAGAGAGAGAGAGAAAGAGACAACGAAAGCGAGAGAGAAAGAGAGACAAAGAACGCGGGAAAGAGAGGGAAAGCGAGGGAAAGCGAGTGAGACTGAGAGTGAGAGTGTAAGTGTAAGAGAGAGAGAGAGCGAGAGAGAGAGAGAGAGGATCAGCGCTGACAACGTTAATTAAGGAAAGGTTTACCTCAGGTTGAACCCTTTGTGAACTCTGACGCCCAGCCACGTTCCCTTTGTTGGGTCTTGAGTGCTTAGAGGGGGGTGGGGGGGGAGGAGGGGGGAAGGAGGGGGGGATGGGAGTGGGGTAGTGGGGGGGAAGGAGGGGGGGCGTGGGGAGGGGGTAGAGGAAAGGAGAGGGAAAGTTGGGGGATGGATAATCGGAGAGGGGCAAGTTAGGGGAAGGGGCCTGGAGGATGGGAGAGGGAGAAGGAGGGGTAGAGGGAGAAGGGAGGGGAAGAGGGGGATGGAGGATGGGTGAGGAGAAGGGAGGGGGATAAGGAGGGAGAAGGGAGGGGTAAGGGAGGGGGATAGGGAGGGGGATAGGGAGGGAGAAGGGAGGGGGATAGGGAGGGGGATGGGGAGGAGGAAGGGAGGGGGAGAGGGAGGAGGGGAGGGGAGAGGGGGGAGGATAGGAGAGGGAAAGTTGGGGGGAGAGGGGGAGGGGCAAGTTAAGGGAAGGGGTAGGGGGAGGGAGAGGTAGGGGGAGGGGGAAGTTAGGGGAAGGGGGACGGGAGGAGAGGAGAAAGATGAGGGGGGGAAGGAAACTTGGGGAGAGGGGGGGGGATGGGGATGGAAGGGAGGGAGAGGGATGAGAGGGGAGGAAAGGAGAGTGGGGAGTAAGGTGTGTCGGAGGAGTATGGTGACAGGAGAGTGGTGGTATGGTGACGGAAGAAGGGTATGGTGACGGGTGAAGGGTATGGTGACGGAAGAAGGGTATGGTGACGGATGAAGGGTATGGTGACGGATAAAGGGTATGGTGACGGAAGAAGGGGGGTATGGTGAAGGAGGAGTGTTTTAGTATGAGTTGGGGTGTAGTGAGGTACGGACGGTGCAAGTTATGGTGAATTCATTACCTGGGAAACGGTTTATCATATTCTGGCCTCGATTATGGTGAAAATGAGGTACATAAAAAAAATGAAAATAAAATAAAAATAAAAGAAACGAAATAAAACAAGATGTATAATGATACACCATAGTTTACGTTGAATGCAAATTATGGTGTCGATGTAAAAGCATATGGTGACAACCAACAATGAAACACCATTGTTTATGTTACAATCTTGTTTATAAATCATATCTTATTCATCATAAATTCATGAATAACAATACCACTAATAGTTAAACATATAAACAACACTGATAATACAACAACAACAAGAACAACAACAATAATAAAAATAATAATGATAAAAAAAAAATCTATGCCAATGATAACAAAAGATGATCCTTTAGTCAATTCATCCTTGCAATATCGTCACACGACCGTTGCTCTG
>BOPN01009697.1:10000-15000 GCA_017312705.2 Penaeus japonicus
CCACCTTACAAGATCCCCAAACAAATAAACAAAAACAAACAAAACAAACAAACAAACAAAACAACAAAAAGACCTTAATGACATCCCACATTTCAATAATAACATCAACCCATGTAGTCCCTCTATGCAGGTGATTGCATGGTATCATGCTGCGAGGAGAAAAGAGAATTACGAGATTCAGAAGGCCTCTTGATCAACTCAATGGCAAGCTGCAATTGATGTATGCATACTCTCTCGCGAAGTCGCTCTGTGGCCCCTAATTGAATGTAAGCGGGTTGGGGGATGGGTGGGGATGAGGTGGGGGGGATAGTGGGAGGAGGGATGGGTAAGTGAGGGGAGGGATGGAGATGAGTGGAGTTGGATGAGGAAAAGGAAGGAAGGAAAAAGAAAGAGAGAGAGAGAGAGAGAGAGGAGAGAAGAAAGAGAGAGGAGAGAGTAAGACATATATATATATACACATATATATACACATACATATGTATATATGTATATATATACACACACATACACACACACATATATATATATATATATATATATATATATATATATATATATATATATATATATATATACACACACACACACACACTCACAAACCCCGTCCCCTACCACTATTCCCCCTACCACCTTCTACCCTCCACCCACCCTCACCACACACACACGAATTAAGAAACATCAAAAGTAATTTATGAAATGGAGAAATAATAGACCTGTAGAGAGTACAATTCATAGGTGAGGCAGTTGACATATATCAAAGTGATCAAAAGATACTTAGCTGGGCCTTCACATGTGTGTTTTTTTTGCGCATTACGTCATGGGAATTGAAAGAACACCTATACTAAGTCAAAGAAAAAGGAAGAAGAAAGAAAGGAAAAGAAAGCCCATTATTATCGTCATGCTTATTTATCGTAGAGAGGGTAAAGAGAGGGGAGAGAGAAAGGAAAGTTTGAGTTTTTGAATTTGATATAATTTATTCATACTACATGACTGTATACACATGAATAGGCAACAAGACTATGCTTAAATGGTGTACAGTTCATATATTAGATTGAGACGTACATTGTTGGTAAAGCAAGAGGAGAGAGGGAGGGGGAGGGAGAGAGAGGAAGAGAGAAGAAGGGTAGAGATAGAGATAGAGATAGAAAGAGATAGAGATAGAATGAGATAGGGAGATAGAGATAGATAGAGATGATGATGAGATGAATGGAGGAGGAAATGGGCTAGATGAAGTAGATAGGCCAGATATGATCTACAGGGAAGTAGAAGAGAGGGAAAGATGTTCAGTGAACACACACACACACACACACACACACACATACACACATTGTCCCCCCAAGGCAAAGCGGGACAGACGATATACCTCTAGGCAACCAGACACTATCGTTCCTACGACTACAGGGCACCTGTATCCTTAAAGTAGTCCTACGGGAGAAGGGAAGAGAAGAGGAGAGTGGTGAGGAGGAGGTAAGGAGGAGGAGTTGGTAGGAGAGTTGGTAGAGGAGGAGGAGGAGGTAGAGGAAGTGGGAGAATGAGGAGGAGGGTGGGGAGGAGGAGGTAGAGGGAGCAGGTTGAGAGGAGGGATGGAAATAAGGAGGTAGAGGGTAGAGGAGGGAGGAGGAGGAGGGGGAGTCGAGAGGAGGAGGAGGAGGGAGGAGGAGAAGAAGGAGGAGGTGGGAAAAAGGAGGAAGAGGAGGAGAAGAGGAAGAAAAAGGAAGAAAAGTAGAGAGGACGAGGACAGCAGGAAGGTAGATAGATCAGGAAGACAGTGGGAAGAGTAGAGGAAGAGAAGGAGAAATAAGTGGAAGATGAAGAGGTAGCAGGATAGGGTAAGGGAAGAAGAGTGGGGGTGTAAGGTCAGCCAGCAGGTGAGCGATGGGTGAGGACTCAGCGAGGTTAATTAAGCAAAGTAGTAGTCATGACTGTGTCTCGACATCATGCGCTGCCAAGGAGCTCGAGACTGGATTCTCTGTGCTGCAAAAAGAGGGGGGGGTCTTGCAAGGAAGGGAGCTGGTTTGCAAGTGCTGAGGGATTCTTTTTTTTTTTTTTTGTAATGAAATTAATGGGATGTTTTTTTTTTTTTTTTTTGTTTTTTTTTTTATTGGGGGGGGCTTGAGGTGGTTGTTAGGGATGCGAGAGGATTAGGTTTTTTGGTTTGTTTGTTTATTTTGTTTGTTTATTTTTGTTCGTTTCTTCTTCGATGTTCTTCTTGTGTTCTTCTTCTTCCTTCTCTTTCTCTTTATAGGCTTATTATGTTCGTTTTCTTTTCTTTTTCCCCTCTACGTCTTCCCGTCTTTCTTCTTCTTCGTCTTCTTCTCATCACCTCCCTCCTCATCATCCTTGCTTCTTCTCTTCATGTTTCTTCTCCTCTACCTTCCCCTCTTCTTCCTCTTCTCCTCCTCTCTTCCTTCCCTCCTCCTCTTCCACCTCCACCTCCTTCCACCTCTTCATCCTCCTCCTCCTTCACCTCCTCCTCCCCCACCACCACCTCCACCTCCCCCATCTCCTCCCCCATCACCTCCCCCATCACCACCACCTCCACCTCCTCCTACCCCACCTCCTCCTCCCCCACCTCCTTCCACCACCACCTTCACCACCTCCCCCACCTCCACCTCCCCCACCTCCTCCTCCCCCACCTCCTCCTCCCACTCTTCCTCCCCTGCCTCCACCTCCCCTCTCTACCTCCTCCCCCTACCTACTCAAATCGGTGCCACGTCAAGTTTACAATCATAATGTGATTTTAAAAATCCCTATGTTTTTTTTCCATTTCTTTAAAAATTGCCCAAAGAATCCCGTTTTCTTCACAGTTATAGCCTACAAGATATACAAATTATTCAATAACTAATAAATACTTCACTCAGTGCTTTTGCTATTTCCTTTTATAATCACACGTCGGTGTTAATTGTTATATTGGATAACATCAATATTAGATTGATGTTCATGGATCAAAGTAGTAATTTTTATATTTAAGGATATGATGAAGTGAGCAATAATGATAATAATAATAATAATATGCATAAATGTATTAATAATGATAATGATAATGGATACGATTGTGATAATGAGAGGATTATTGTGATGATGATAATGATACTACTACTACTATTACTAAAGACTTAGTGATAGTATCAATAATTGATAATGATAATCATAATAATGATAATGATCATAACAATGATAATAATAATAACAAAAAACAAAAACAACAGAACCAACAATAAAAACAACAAAAACAACAACAATAAACTCATAATAATAATAATACTAATAACAGAAACACACACACAAAAAACAAAAAAAAACAAAAACAAAAACAGCATCTAACCCTCCCCCAAGCCCCTGTTATTATCTAAATCAAGACTCGATCGTACACATTATCTTGTTAAAGACAACAAACACACATTTGTTATCTGTGAACTGGATCATTGTGTGGAATTAATCTCGGCCCATTGACAGGGAGAGAGAGGAAGAGGGAGAAGGAGAGGAGATGGAAGGAGAAGATGAGAGAGAATGAGGGAAGGAAGGTGGAGAGGGGAGATGGAGGGAGGAGAGGGGAAGGAGGGAGGGGAGGGAGGAGGAGATGGAGGGGAGGGAGGGAGGAGGAGGTGAGGGAGGGAAGGAGGGAGGGAGAGAGGGAGGGAGAGGGAGGGAGGGAGGGAGGGAGGGAAGGAGGGAGGGAGGGAGGGAGGGAGAGGAAGGGAGGGAGAGGGAGATGGAAGGAGGGAGACGGAGGGAGATGGAGGAAGGGAGGGAGAGGGAGGAGGTGAAGGGAGATGGAGGGAAGATGAGGGAGGAAGACAGAGGAGAAGAAGAGGGACATTGGGGAAGAGTGAAAGAGTGGGGAGAAAGAGAGAGGGGAGACGGAGGAGGGAGGGAGGGAGGGAGGAGACGGAGAGGGGACGGAGGGGAGACGGAGGAGGAAGGAGGGAGAGAGGAAGAGGGAGGAAGGAGGGAGGGAGAGAGAGAGGGAGGGGAGGGGAGAGGGAGAGAGAGAGAGAGGAAGGAAGGAAGGAAGGGAGGAGGAAAGAGGGAGGAGATGGAGAGGGGAGGGGAGGAGGGAAGGAGGAGATGGAGGAAGGAGGGAGATGGAAGGAGAGGGAGGGAGAGAGAGAAGGAAGAGAAGGAAGAAGGAGGGAGGGGAGGGAGGAAGACGGAGGGAGAGAGAAAGAGGGAGGGGAAGGAAAGGAGGGAGGGAGGGAGGGAAATGGTAGGAGGGAGGGAGGGAGGAAGACGGAGGGAGAGAGAAAGAGGGAGGGACGGGAAGGGGAGGTAGGGGGAGTGGGGAGAAAGAGAGGAGACAGAGGGAGGAGGGACGGAGGGAGGCGGAGGAGACCCGGAGGGGAGGGAGGAGAGGCGTGAGGAAGGAGGAGGAAGGAGGAATGGAGGGGAGATAGAGGGGAGGGAGGGAGGAGATGGAGGGAGAGAAGAGGAGGGAATGAGGAGGGAGGGGAGGGGAGACGGAAGGAGGAGGGCGGAGAGAATGGAGGAGGAAGAGGCAGGAGGAGGGAGGAGGAGAGGGAGAGAGAGAATGAGAAGAAAGAAGAAGAGAGAGAAAGAGAGAGAGAGAGATTGAATATGTGTTTGTGTGTGTGTATGTGTGTGTGTGTCATATTGTACGTGTATGCGTAGAGAAAAGAACAGAGACAGGCAAAGAGAAGAAGAAGAAAGAGAGAGAGAGAGAAAGAGAAAGAAACAGACATACCTAGAAAGAAAAGAATAAAGATAGAGACAAGTGTGATGGCCGTCAAATTATGTGATCAAGTTATCTCTTGTAGTTAAAGAAAGAAAAAACAAACAAAAACAGTGGGTGGGTATGAGTAAGAGAGAAAGAGATAGAGAAAGAAGAGAAGAAAGAGAGAGAGAGAGAGAGAAGGTCCCATGGTTTATGGCAGTATCACATGGATTATTGCACGATGTGTTGCAGAGCTTAATAAGATGTTTGGTCTTATGTCTTATTACATCATCTGAAGGAAAGTGTGTCAGTTTTAATCTTGATAAGT
>BOPN01009697.1:20000-30051 GCA_017312705.2 Penaeus japonicus
TGAAAATAAAGATAATTATGGTAATATTAACAACATCAATAATAGTAATAATGATAACAGTATAATGATCACAGATAATAGTAGATAATAGACAATGACCATGATAATAATGATAATGAAAATAATAATAATAAGGATAATAATAATGATAATAATAATTATGACAGAAAAATGGAATTTAACAATGATGATAGAGTAATAATGTTAATAATGGTGATGATGACGATAATGATGATAATGATAACGACGATAAGAATAAAAATGATACAGGTAAATGCCTTTACAAGATGATAATGATAATGAGAACAGTGATAATAATGATTGCACTAATAATACTGACAAGAATAATGATAATAACAATAGTAAACAAATAAATGTCAATAGTAGATAATAAATGTCAAGAATATTAATGATATTGATAATGATAATATGAAAGATAATAATAATAATGATAATACTGATAACAAATAATGAAAACAATAATAGTGATAGTAATTAGAATAATATTAATAATAATAATACTGGTGATGACAATAACAATAATAATAATGATACATAGTGATGATCATCATGATGATAACAATAATAATCATAGTGATAATGATAATAACAATAATAGTAATAGTGACAATGATAATGATGATTGTAATAGTTATAATAACAACGATATTCATAATGATAATAATTATTGTTATTTCTATTATTGTTTTTATAATTATCGTCCCTATTAATATCACTATTGTTATCATTATCATTATTACTATAATATTATCATTATCATGATAATGGTATTGATAATGATGACAATTATGACAATAACAACAACAATAATAATAATGGCAGTAGTAATGATAATAATGGTGATGATGATAATGACAATAATAGCAATAACAATAATAGTGATGACAATAATGATGATGATGATAATGGTAATACTAATGATAACAATAATGATACTGATAACAATAACAATAATGGAGAGAAAAAAAAACATAATAAAAAACATAATGATAACGATAAGAATAATGATAATAATAGTAATAGTAATGATAACAATAACAATAATGAGGACAGTAATGACAATCACAATCATAGTAGCAATAATGGTAGTATAACAAGAAAGAGATGGATAAAGAGATGGATAGATAGATATAGAGAGAGAATGCGTGAGAGAGACAGACAAACAGAGAAAGAGAGAGAGAGAGAGAGAGAGAGAGAGAGAGAGAGAGAGAGAGAGAGAGAGAGAGAGAGAGAGAGAGAGAGAGAGAGAGAGAGAGAGAGAGAGAGAGAGAGAGAGAGAGAAATAGAGAAAGAAAGAAAGAGAGAGAGAGAGAGAAAGAGAGAGAGAAAGAGAGAGAGAGAGAGAGAGAGAGAGAGAGAAAGAAAGAAAGAGAGAAAGAGATAGAAAGAATTAGAAAGATATAGAAAGAAAGAGAGAGAGAGTGAGAGAGAGAGAGAGAAAGAGAGGAGAGAGAGGGGCAGAAAGAGAAAGAAAGAATGAGAGAGAAAGAGAGAGAGAGAAAGAAAGAGAGAGAGAAAGAGAGAGACAGAGAGAGAGAGAGAGAGAGAGAACACATCTTAAAAAAAAGAAAAAAGAAAAAAAAAAGAAAAAGGCATGTTGCATGGGTCAGTTAGTTTTCCATCCCCCTACCCAACTCCCTCTCCACCTTCATCCCTCTCCCTCACCCCTCCCTCCCTCCTCCCTAACCCCTACCCTCCCTCCCTTCCTCTCCCCCCTCCACCCCCCCCTCCCTTCCCGGGCCCCTCCTCCCTACCCCCTACTTCTTCTCTCCCCTCCACCCCCTCCCCCCTCGCGTCCCTCGTCGCTCCATCAGCCGCTGTCGCCAGGGGAGGTTTTGTACCTGGGACAAGTCATGAAAATGTTGCACCGTCTCTTCCGCCGTTGTGCCTGAGTTATTAACTTGGAAATAATGGAGAGGTGGAGATAAGAAGGATTTTTAAAAAAGGGAGGGGGGTAGGGGAGGGGGAAAGGGGGAGGGGGGATAGGGTGGGAGAGGGAGGGTGGGGGGATGGGTGGGAGGGGTGTGGCAAAGGGTGGGGTGGGGATGGGGGTAGGGGGATGGGTGGGAGGGGGTAGGGGAGGGTGGGTGGTAGGGTGTGGGGGTTGGGGTGGGAGGGTGGGAGGGATGGGGAGAGGGAAAGGTGGTAGGGTGGGGGATGGGTGGGAGGGTGGGAGGGGTGGTAAGGGGTGGGGGAGGGAGGGAAAGGGGGATGCGGTTGGGGGAGGGAGAGGGAAAGGGGGATGGGGTAGGGTGGTAGGGGGTGGGGGAAGGGTGGGAGGGTGTGGGGGAGGGAGAGGGGGGGAGGGGGATGGGGGATGGGGTGGGGGTTGGGGGAGGGGGATGGGGTGGGAGAGAGAGAGGGAGAGGGTAAGGGGATGGGGTGGTGGGGGGATGGGGGAGGGGATGGGTTGGGGAAGGGAGAGGGGAGGGGATGGGGGATGGGGGTGGGGAGAGGGAAGGGTGAAGGGGGGGGATGGGGGATGGGTGGGAGAGGGAGAGGAAAAGGGGGATGGGGTGGGGGAGGGAGAGGGAAAGGGGAGGGTGGGAAGGGAGAGGGGGGAGGGTGGGAAAGGGGGATGGGGTGGGGGAGGGTCGAAATTATATTTAAAAAAAATGTTTATCCAATTATATTTTATTTATTTCCCATTATTTCATTTTAAAACGGGGGAGGGGGGCTTTTTTTTAGAATTTTGAATCTTCTGTTCTTTTTTCGTTTTTTGTTGTTTTTGACGTGTAAAGATGGTTATTTTTTCTTTTTGTATATAAACTTTTAGTTTGTTTGATTCTCTCTCTCGCTCTCTCTCTCTTTCTCTTCTCTCTCTCTCTCTCTAGAAAGAGAGAAAGAGAGAGAGAGAGAGAGAGAGAGAGAGAGAGAGAGAGAGAGAGAGAGAGAGAGAGTGAGACAGAGACAGAGAGAAAATGAGAGAAAATGAGAGAGAGAGAGAAGGCCGCCGAAAAAACAACACGAAAATAAAACGGGATACAGAAATGTTCAAAACAAAAAAATAGAAATCTTAATCAGCCTCCTCAAGACATGACAACACACACGTCAAAGTCCAGGATGAATCCATCTCCGTCACCGTGCCCTACCCCCTACCCCTCTTCTTATTGTCTTCTTCCAGATATTACTCCCTCAGTTGATAACAACGATAAGATAAAAGAGCCGAGTTGCTACACACGCTAATATCCATACGTTACTTGGTGTGTCAGCAATTAAATTTCCTATAGTCCTTTGCATCAAAACACAGAACTTTATGGATCTTTGGCCGTTCGTATCAAGATGGTCGAGCCCTCAGCTGACCCAACCCTTTCTCCGGACCCGCTGGCTAATCTCGCCCTTGGGAGGGGACGTCCGAAGGTCGGTTTTGCTCTAAAGAATGCGCGGAGGTTTACGCCGGGCGAGGACGCCAGGCTAAGATAGGAACTTAAGTGGTTATTAAAGAAAAATCTTCCAGTCCTGGACGCTCGGGACCGACAGATGCAAGGGGTTCGGCTTCGGTTTTGTCACAGGGCGCCCGCGGAATTTCAAATATCTTGGCTCGTCTGGCCGCCCTTCTGGATCCTGTAGGAGGCGTCGACGGGGGTGTGCGAGAGGGCTGGGGTCGAGGCGGAGGTGCTGGGGTCTCGCCTGCCGCCCTCTGAAGCCTGCCACGCCCCCCTGTGCAACGGCGGTGTCCCCCGCGAGGGCGCAAAGCAAACGAAAGATTGCGACACCCGATCGCAACGCAGAGAGCTGCATGCGAGCCATAACAACGTCAAAACGCGGATGATTTGTGCACCAAAATATTCCACAGTAAACACCGCTTAGGACGACCAGCCAATCGAGTCGGCCGAGGCGACCGTCCGCTCTCGCTCCGCTTACGAGAAGGGATCGGATTCCCCGCCTCGACAACGATAGCGAGTCCTCTTGGCGCAGGCAGGTGTCCCTCTTAACCAGCGTGCGCTGTGACCCCGTCCTCATCCTGCCACTCCACCGCTTCCCCCCCTCCCCCTATCCCCCTCTCCCTTCCCTGTCTCCCTTCCCTGCTCCCCCACCCCCTCCCTACCTTCCTTGTCTCCCTTCCCTGTCCCCCCCCCTCGTCCCTCCTTACCTTGCGTCCCTTCACTCGCCCCTTCCCTCTCTCCTTCTCCCTACCCTTCTCTACCCCCTTCCCTCTCACTCCCTCCCTCCATCTCCTTTCCCCTCTTTGCCCCCTCTCTCCCCTCTCCCTCTCTCTGCCCCCTTCCCTCCCCTCTCCCTCTCTCTGCCCCCTTCCTTCCCCGTCCCTCTCTGCCCCCTTTCCTCCCTCTTCCTCTCTCTGCCCCCTTTCCTCTCCTCTGCCACCCTTCATCTCCCTGACCCTCCCTCCCCCTCCCTCTATCTGCCCCCTTCCTCCCCCTCTCTCTCTGCCCCCTACCCCCCTCCCCCCTCCCTCTCTCTGCCCCCTCTCCTCTCCATCCTCCTCCTCCCCTCTCTCTGCCCCCTCTTTCCTCTCCTCTCCATCCCTCCTCCCCTCCCTCCCCCCTCCCCATCCATTCCTTACCCCTCCCCTTCCTCCCTCTCTCTACCCCCCACCCTTCCCCTCCCCCTTCCCCCCCTCCCCCCCCCATCATCACTCGCCAGGTAAGGTGGAACCTAATAAAGATTCATAGAAGGTGTCACACTTGCTAATTACTATATTCTTATCATTGGCTTTAGGACGTTTCCAAGACCTTATTATTATTAAGTTATATATAATATATATATATATATTTTTTTTCTTCTTCATAGGAATGCACCCTCGGGCTTATAATGCGAACACGAAGGAGAAGATGGAGAGGAGGAGGGGAAAAAAAAGAGCATAAAAAATAGGAAAGTAAATGAGAGAGAGAGAGAGATAAAAAAAAAGATAAAAAAAAACTTGAAGGACCCGGACGTTGTAGAATGAATTATGTGATGATTTCTATGGCAAGAATGTAGAATATACAACTCACATATTCTTTCTTGTGTGTGAATGAGAGAGGGAGAGAGAGAGAGAGAGAGAGAGAGAGAGAGAGAGAGAGAGAGAGAGAGAGAGAGAGAGAGAGAGAGAGAGAGAGAGAGAGAGAGAGAGAGAGAGAGAGAGAGAGTGAGACAGAGAGAGAGAGTGAGAGAGAGAGAGAGAGAGAGAGAGAGAGAGAGAGAGAGAGAGAGAGAGAGAGAGAGAAGAGAGAGAGAGAGAGAGAGAGAGAGAGAGAGAGAGAGAGAGAGAGAGAGAGAGAGAGAGGAAGAGAGAGAGAGAGTAAAAGGGAGAAGAGAGAACGAAAGGGAGAGATAGATAGATAGATAGATAGATAGATAGATAGAGAGAGAGAGAGAGAGAGAGAGAGAGAGAGAGAGAGTAAAAGGAAGAAGAGAGAACGAATGAGATAGATAGAGAGAGAGAGAGAGAGAAAGAGAGAAAAGCTATTTTTGTTGTTGTCTGTGGCTCCCTCTGTTTATCTTTCTGTCTGTCTGTGTCTCTCTTGTCTTTTCTGTGTCTGTCTATCTGTATGAAAGTCTGTTTATTTGCCCTCCTCTTGTTTTCTATCTTTCCCTCTTCCTCTTCTTTATCTTTCTTTCTTCACCATCTTTTTCTTCTTTTTCTTCTTCTTCGTCTATTCTTTCATTCCTCTTTTTCTTCTGTTTCTATCTCTTTTCTTTCCTTTGTTTCTATTCTCTGTTCTTTTTCTTATTATTTTCCTTCATCCTCTATCATCTTTTTTTTCCAATTAATATTATCATTAGTAGTAATATTATTATCATTATAATTAAGGACCATTAACAATAATCATTATCATCTTTGTTATTATTTGTATTTATCTTCATTATTATTATTATTATTACCATTATCATCATCATAAATTCTATTATTTTTATTATTATCATTATTGCTATCATTTTCATCACAATCATTGCTATAACTATCATTACTATCCTCATCATCATTATAATCATCACCATTTTCATCATTGTTATAATTATCCTCATCATTATCGTTATTATCATCATTTCATTATCATCATTGTCCTTATTACCACTGTTGTTATCATTTTCATTATCATTGTCATTGATATTATCAATATTACTATTACTTTTAATTTCAATTTATCATCATCATTACTATTAGTATCATCACCATTATCAATAGCATCACCATAATTACTAATATTACTATCATTATCATCATCATCATTACTCTTATCCTTATCATAATCATTATCAATAACAAGATTATCATCATCATCATCATCAATTTTATTCTTTGCACTATGAGGAAATTTCTTTAAATGAACAATATTTCGTAACCGAATTTATTATTATCATTACTGTTATTATCATCATAATTTCTATCCTTATTATTGTTATCATTATTGCTATCATTTTCATTACAATCATTTCAAATTATTGATTTTATCTTAATAAACATTCTAATATCAGTATTTAGATAGGAGATATCAATGCTCTTTCATTTTCGTAGACATGAATAATAATGACGATAATGATGATGATTGTGATGATTATGATAATGTTAATGATGATAATAATAATTATTACAATAATAACAATAATGATGATAATGATGGTGATAATGATAATAACAGTAATGATAATAAGTAATGATACAATGATAATTCATTAATCATGATAATAATGACAATTATGATAAAAATCATTATAATAATAATGAAGATACTAGTAATAATAATGATAATGATAATGATAATGATAATAAAATTGATAATAACAGTAATAATGATACTAATAGTAGTGACAATAATAAAGATAAAGATGATAATAAAGATAAAAACATGAAATAATTAATAATGATAATAATGATAGGGACAAAAAACAAACGAATGATAATTACAAATGATGATAATTACTATGATAATAATAATTATGGTAATAATAATACAATTGGAAATAAGTATAAGAAGTAAACGAATAAAGATTAAAAAGAAACTCTGTATTTCAAAATTTTCTCACTTTTTATCGTACAAAATCATCTTGAATGTATTTAACCTCTTGGTGTCCTTTCCTCTTTCTTTATTCTCGGTTCTATCTTCTTCCTCTTGAAAGACTTTCTTTTGCCTCTTGAAAAATCGTCTATGGATAAAAAAAAAAATATATATATATAATTTTATTTCTTTTCTTTTTTTACTCTTGATTTCTGCTTCCTCTTGTATCTCTTGATGAGTATCTCCTCTTGATAGTTCTTACTCTTTCTTCTCTCTCTTTCTTTATACTCGTAATTTACTTCCTAATTTTCTTTCTAATTCTTCTTTCCATCTGTCCACTCATTCTTGTTATAATAATTCTTCTCTTTCTCTTCCCTCTTTCCCCTCTTGCTCCTTCCTCTTACTCTTACTCTTCCCTCTTGCATAGTCTTCCTCCACCTCTTGATAATTCTTCTCTTCCTCTTTGCTCTTCTTCCTCTTGCTCTTCCCTCTTTCATCTACATTCTCTCTTCCAGGTCATGAGAGAGAAAGAGAGAAAGAGAGCGAGACAGAGAGAGAGAGAGAGAGAGAGAGAGAGAGAGAGAGAGAGAGAGAGAGAGAGAGAGAGAGAGAGAGAGAGAGAGAGAGAGAGAGAGAAGAGAGAGAGAGAGAGAGAGAGAGAGAGAGAAAGAAAGAGAGAAAGAGAGAGAGAGAGAGGGAGAGAGAGAGAGAGAGAGAGAGAGAGAGAGAGAGAGAGAGAGAGAGAGAAAGAGAGAGAGAGAAAGAGAGAGAGAGAAAGAGAGAGAGAGAGAGAGAGAGAGAGAGAGAGAGAGAGAGAGAAAGAGAGAGAGAGAGAAAGAGAGAAAGAGAGAAAGAGAGAGAGAGAGAGAGAAAGAGAGAGAGAGAGAGAGAGAAAGAGAGAAAGAGAGAAAGAGAGAGAGAGAGAGAGAGAGAGAGAGAGAGAGAGAGAGAGAGACTGCAAACTTGTAGAACTGAGCAAGAGAAAGAGAAAGTGAGAGAGGGAGAGAAGGAGAGAGAGAAAAAAGAGAAGATTTCAAAAAGTGGAATAAAGGAGTAAGATACAAGAATGAATACGACGTCAAATAGCAGCATTAGAAGCAGGATTAAAGAGACGTCAAAAAGCAGAATAAAGGTGAAGATGTCTTGAAGGATAAAGAAGGACGCTAGATAAGATGCAGGGTAAAGAAAGAGACCTCAAAAGGGCTATAAAGTAATATGAAGCAGCAACAAAAATAAAAACAAAACAAAAAAAAAAAAAAAAAATGAAAGAAAAAAAGGAATCGAGAAAAAAAATAAAAGAAAACAAAAACAACCACCCCCTTACCCCCCAACCCCCACCCGCCCCACCCAAACCCCCAACCCCAACCCCCCTAACCCCCAACCCCAACCCCCCAAAACCAAAAAGAACGTTCGAACACACCGATATTACAGAACCCCGCAGAACTGGACACCGGATTGAGGACACCCCGCTCGAGTTGCAGGTATTGCAAGAGGGCCAGGGCCTTGCAGGGATGCATGCCGGGAAAGGGCAGAGCGAGACGAGGAAATGCTACGCTCAGAAGGGCGTAGCAAGGGACCGGTGTCGAGATCTTGCAGCGACGAGATTTTGAAAGAATTATTTTTTTTTTATGTGTCCAGCTGTTCATTGGTGTGTCTTTGTTTGTTTGTTTGGTTGGTTGGTTGTTTGTGTGTTTTTTTCTGGTCTGTTTATATATTTATTTGTTCTTTTATATATTTTTTTTAAATCTATCTTTTTGTTTCTTTGTCTATCTGTTTATCAATATACTTGCTTCCTTTTTATTCTTTTATTACTTTTTTAATGATGTATTTATCTATTATTCTTTTTATCTATCTATCTATTCGTTCAAATACTTATCTATTTATCAATATTTTATTTTATTTTATCTATTAACACATTTATCCAAAGTGAATATTCATCCGTCTAAAGAAGATTAAAAGGATGAAAAAAAGAAAGAAAAATGAATGGGCTTGGGAGTTTCAGGGGAGAGATAAGTGGGAAAAACACAAAAATTATATATTATATAAATTATATATGTACACACACTCACACACACACACACACACACACACACACATATGCATATTCATACATATATATGTATATATATACATTTATATGTATACATATATATGTATACATATATATATATATATATATATATATATATATATATATATATATATATATATATATACAAACACACACAGGTATATATCTATATATATATGGTAAGAAGGAATGATATATTTCAAAATATATGCTAAAAAAAGACAAAGGAAATTATTACTTCTTTCTAGATATGTTTTAAATTAATCAATTGTTTTAACCACTTAACATTTTTTTAAGGCCTCCATTTTCCCTTCCTCCCACACCTATAACCCCCCTTCCCCCTCCCTCCCCACCCAACTCCCATTCCCCCTCACCCCCACCCCAACCCCCCCATATCACCCCCCAGTCAAATCCCCCCCCACCCATTCCCCACGCTCCACCACCCCCTCCCCCCTTCCCCCTCCACCCCCACCCTCCCAACACCAAAGTCCCCCCCTCCCGTCCCGTCCCCTCTCCCACTCCGCCATTCTCCCCTCCCGTCCCCTCCCCCCTCCGCCATTTTCCCCACCCCCCCGCCGCCATTCTCCCCTCCCCTCCCCTCCTCCACCATTCTCCCCTCCCCCTTCCCCCACCCTGCCTCTGCGGAAGTGTCTCCGACGGAATTTCTCGGAATGGGCGGCCATCTTGTCCTTCGGGATACTGACTACCTGGAGATGACGGAGGCTGAGGGGCGTGGGCGGCGGCGAGCTGGCTGAAGGGATGTGTGCATCTGTGTGTTTGTATTTATGTGTATGTATGTATATATTTATATCTATCTATCTATCTATCTATCAATCTACCTATCTATCTATCTCTCTATCTATCTATCTATCTATATATGTGTGTGTGTGTGTGTGTATGTACACATATTTAAATGCATATAAATACATTTATATATATATATATATATATATATATATATATATATATATATATATATATATAAATATATATATACACACACACACTCTGTCCCTCT
>BOPN01009698.1:0-2500 GCA_017312705.2 Penaeus japonicus
TGTGTGTGTGTGTGTGTGTGTGTGTGTGTGTGTGTGTGTGTGTGTGTGTGTGTGTGTGTGTGTGTGTGTGTGTGTGTGTGTGTGTGTGTGTGTGCATTTTAATGCCATTAGTTGGACAATATAGACCCAAAACATTTTTTTAACATCATTCAGAAGTACGAGAATGCACCACGCTTTTAAATGTACAAAATCATGCAATCATACAAATAATCAAAAAGATAGTTATCAACATCTGACATAGCGACTATGCATTGTTCATCCCCCAATTCCGAGCTGACTTGCTTCTAAAAATACAGTCATAACTCATTAGTGATTCGGAATGAAATGTCGATGATAACACTCCAATTCGGCAAGGCTGAAAAGCTGTTTTAATCTGACTGAAACTGTAAATTGACAATAAATTGCTAGATACTGATAAAGAACTTGAATTTGAAATCACTCATTCATAAATCTTAATTCATTTAGTTTCCTTTTATGAAAAATGCCCGTTATCATATACTTTCTAGAATAGTACATATCATATAATTTCGTACCTAATAGATATCATAAACTTTCTAACACGGTTGGACTATAGATATAAAATATGAATCATGACAATTCAATCTCACCATCTCAATAGCCTCCAACTTTGAGCCAAACAACGATTTTTTTTCATCAACTTCTGTTTGGATATCAAGTTCCAAACAGCCTCGTGGAAATAAGCAACGTTCAAAACCGAGATAAAAAAAAAAAAAAAAAAAAAAAAAAAACAGATATTGAGTTCACTTCAGAGCACGTTGAATCCAGTTGAGAGTTTTGCAGAAGAATGCGAAGAAAACAATGGAGAGCGACAAGAGTGTGCATCATTGTGGAAAGGCAAAGGGAAACTTGGAGCGTTCTACCCTAGAGTTGTTCAAAGGAATGAGTAAAACGGTTCGTGGTGAACAGAGCATGTGAATGTCTTCTAGCAGCTTCCCTCACACACCGAAATCTTTACAGTGCAGCAGGAACTGGGAGAGAAAACAATATTATACCATGTTTTCCCGGAAATTAACCATGCAGTATGTCCTCCACTAGGTTGATGTGTGTGTGCGCGCGTATATATATATATATATATATATATATATATATATATATATATATATATATATATATATATATATATATATATATATATATATATGTGTGTGTGTGTGTGTGTGTGTGTGTGTGTGTGTGTGTGTATATATATATATATATATATATATATATATATATATATATATATATATATATATATATATATACATATTTATATTTATATATATATATTCATATATCTATCTATCTATCTATCTATCTATATATATATATATATATATATATATATATATATATATATATATATATATATATATATATTCATGTATGCAAATGGACTCTGGAAAACACAACAGTTCCATCTAAATATCTGAGCAAAACTCCTGAATTAAAGAAAAAAGAGCATATAACAGACTTGTAACATGACCAAGCGAACATAAAATGTCTGGAAAAAGATTCAAATCAAATTACCAAGTTCCCGTGAACGCAAAAAGAACTGCAGTCCCAGTTAGGGAAGAACTTGCCTTCAGCTGATTCGTTCACATCCTCTTAAAAAGCAAACACTGTGATAACGGCGTCACTAAATCCATGAGGATTCGAGACAAAGTTGGTTCCTCATCAGACAGCAAAGTCAAAATGGGATGAGAATGTTCATTAATAATTTAACTTGAAGCATCACGGCTTTGGCCTTTTGCTCCTCCCTGTGGCTGTTTCATTTTGTTTATGCTTACGTTCACCTCGGAATATCTTAAGATCTACCTCCTTGATTTGTCTATCAGTTTATATCTTAAAAAACAAGAAAAATTAATTCATTATCATTCGGTAACTTACGTTTAGTCTTTACACATATAAACCGACTGAGTTATTCATTCCTTTAGTCAATTTATTCCTCCTTCGTTTCTATCTTTAGCTATCTATCTAGCCAGCTATCCATCGTTTGGCTACTCCTTTACCTACTTCAGATGCCTGGGCACTCTTCTGTCATAAAACATTCGCTTACGCTTCATCCCCATCGCTCCAGATGGAAATATAGAAGGCAAGGTGCATGTCCAAGACAAATGCCGCAGTGCAGAACTCTCAACGTGAAGATAACTAAGAGGAAAGAATTGTTAAACATATAATATAGCTTTTCCAATTACAAAAAAATGAGGCTCAGTACATCACTAGGCTTCAGTCTTTTATCCTGCAGAATTACTTTATTTCTCACTCACACACTCACATAAACAAACAAAAAATGATACTCATGGAGCTCTCGCCTCGTATTGAAGATGCGCTCAGCTGTTGCCACGCATTTTCATGCCCTTGCAAATAGCCCTCACTCATTATAACTTTTGCTTACACGTTTTTTTTGTTGATGTTTTTTACGCGTTGGCATGCTTATTGATAGTCTTATCTAGGACTTTAACTTTTTTTAGATATCTTATTGATTTGTATGCAATAT
>BOPN01009698.1:15000-17500 GCA_017312705.2 Penaeus japonicus
ATAACAGTAATAATAAAGATAATATTTATAATGATAATAATGAAAATAATTATGATTATAATGATAATGATAATATTAATGATAATGATGATATTGATAATATTAATATAATTATCAATATCATCATTATTATTATAATTATTTTTGTTATGACCATTATTAATATCAGTATTTTTGTTATTATTATCATTATTATTAGCATTGTTATTATTATCTTCTTATGATGATAATGATGATAAAGATAATGATTATGAAAATAATGGTGTTAATAGGGATAATGAAGATAATAATAATGATAATAATGATCAATATCATTATCATTATTATCATATTTACTTTTGCTGTTATTATCATTATTATCATCATTATAACCATTATCATCATAATTATTATTATTATCATTATGGTAATGATTATGATAATAATAATGATAATGATATTGATAGTGGGAATGATTATAATAATAACGATAATTATGATAATAACAACAATAATAATGATAATGATGATGATGATAATGATATTAATAATGATAATGATATTATTAATAATAATGATAGTAACAAAGATGATGATGATAATGATGATAATAATAGTAATAATTATAATAATAATAATAGTAGTAGTAATATGATAATGATGATAATGATAATGATAGTAATAATGATGATACTGATAATGATAATAATAATGATGACAATAATGAGGGTAATCAAAATCATAATCATGATAATAATAATATCATGAAGAACAGTATTAATTTTGTTTTGTTTATCTAAACGATTCAGTAATATTACAGTCACCGATGGTATAATGAACACATGACTACTATACTTTGAATTAAGCAAAAACAAAAACAAAAGACATTGATATAGACAATAGATTTGAAATATCTAAATAATAATAATAATAATAATAATAATAATAATTAATAAATAAATAAATAAATAAAAAAAAAATAAAAAAAAATTATCTCCACAGAACAGACACTCTGATATTAAAGTAGTCTGTTGAGAAATGGCGCTTTCATTATATGTAATTAAAAACAGGAAACGGCAGCAATACATGCGGGAATAGTAGGAATACATGTAGGAATAGTAGAAATACATGTAGGAATAGTAGAAATATATGTAATAACAATAAGGTACCGTGCTTCAGTTCACTGCCAATTTTCGCAATCGGGAACACATTAGGCGTTGAATCAGTTATCCGAATTGCACCGACTTGAGGTTTGGTATCAGAAAACATATCTGCAACAGAGAGAAACTAAGAAGAATTGTTATCAGGAAAACAGAATCCACAACGAGGGTCTTTCGTGGGAAGTGTATTCTGCGTGTCTGTGTGTGTCTGTGTGTGTGTGTGTGTGTGTGTGTGTGTGTGTGTGTGTGATGTGTGTGTGTGTGTGTGTGTGTGTTTGGATACGTGTGTGTGTGTGTGTTTGGATACGTGTGTGTGTGTGTGTGTGTTTGGATACGTGTGTGTGTGTTTGGATATGTGTGTGTGTGTGTGTGTGTGTGTTTATGTGTATGTGTGTGTGTGTGTGTTTGGATATGTGTGTGTGTGTGTGTGTGTGTGTGTGTGTGTGTATGAACAAGATAAAGTATTCAAGATTTACATCGGAAGCCAATGTCATGAAGAGATTAGCATTTATCTCTTTATCCATGTATCTATATCTAAATATCATTCCAAATATAGCTTTACAAAATATATGAAAGAATAAATACACGTGAAATTATAATCCAGACATGTAAACGAAGAGACGAAAGAACACACAAAGATACCGAGGCAGGTAAAACAGTTCACAAATGAAAATGACTTAGCACACACACAGTAACATGAGACATGAAATATCCTTACTGCCAACTGAAAAAAAAGAAAAAAAAAGAAAAAAAAAAGGAAAATAAAGCCAGCGCATTAGGTGATTATCTGATGTTTGCCGGAAGGATATCGAATTCAAGAGTCAAACATGTTCGATATCCTAAACCGATACATTTATTTGGTAAGCATTAGCCATATTTGCACACGACTCCTGTACTATCAGGAGTTATTTTAGACCAGTTAATACCGTTGAAATTGAGGATGAAAAAAATATACAGCATTCTATTGAGTCCGTTGCTTTTGCATGGATCAAAGACTTATGATATTCAGGAAGAGAGGAAGGCATTCTGGAAAGAACGTAAAATGAGGATGGCAAGATAGCTAACTGGAATCTCATTGTTGGAAAGGAGAGAAAGAGATGATATAGGAAGAATGTGTGGAATATGTAATAAATATGGGGGAGAGCAAGAGAGGCGCGCCTGGGATCATTTGAACGCGTGAGAAGGAGAGAAGATCATGATTCTGCCAAGAAATTAGTGATGATGCAAGACAAGAAGATAGAAGAAAGAGAATAAGATGGGGAAACGTGACAAGAAGAGAGAAGAAAAAGAATAAGATGGTGAAAGGTGACAAGAAGATAGAAGAAAGAGAATAAGATGGTGAAACGCGACAAGAAGAGAGA
>BOPN01009699.1:5000-7500 GCA_017312705.2 Penaeus japonicus
GCAATTCGAAAATGCTGTATATGTATACTCATCTGATATGTACACTAGATACGACTTGGAGTAGTATTGCATATGAAAACCTGCGGGACGCACTAAATAATATCTATAAAAGAATCGAAGGTATATCTGTATATGGCAAACAGGCAGGCACACGACTATGATTATGCAACTTTCTCTTCTAAAAATATTGTGACGCATTCAGTCTACCTCCTACGCCATGAAAGTGTTCAGGAAAAATATAAAGAAGGCTTGCAGATTAACTGATTTATAATGCATAATGTACCAACAGAACCTTAATAGGAAACATCAGATACTGATATCATTTCGTTTTCTGAAATAAAAATCAAACCATCTATTTATAGCAAGTTGCATGTGCGTGTTAGTCACGAATTAAGTCAAATGGAGATGGACAGATAGAGGTAAATACCATTCGGATTGTTTCCTTAAACTTTTGGCCGATAAATTAAGGATATCCACGCGTTTGTGTATGTGTGTGTGTGTGTGTGTGTGTGTGTGTGTGATATACATGGAATATAGTATATATTCATATGAATAAAAAATAACATTATACCGTCTTAATACAATGACAGAAAAAAAAATATATATATATATATATTATTATGTATTATTTTAAAAGTTTCGAACTCCACCTGGATTTCATCTTCAGGTCAGACACATACAGACTCATTCTGAGAACTCTTTTGCTATGTAATACTTATACTTCATTAATCGAAAAAGATACTTTAGAAAACCGTTGTACAGAGATACGCTGCTTTGGTTGCCTGAAATAAATTTGAAAATGATTAATCAACGTCAGATGTTGCTTGTTAGTTACTAAAAGTTTAATGACACTGGAAGCACAAACATTATTCTTAAAAGTGGATCAACATTAAAGTATGACTAGAGTCACATTACTTACATCCTTTTAAACTCCACGGCCGTGGAGTTGAACATTTCAATTGGTCGCATATTCTGCCAGGAAATCTGATTAAAATTTGACGGTTCATATTGTGATGAGGCATTATTCACATACATCATTTCAATATATTACTTAATTTAAGATTCGTCAGAGATGATATATATTCTACCTTTGTTGTTTTATATTGCAACCACTGGCTCGGATAAAGTTACTCGTATTTTTATATTCTATATTAATTTACTTCGTTTACTGCTTTTGTTATCACTGTTATTGTTTTTGTTGTCGAATCTATCATCATTAATGTGTCTCCTTCTTTTTCATCATCATCATATTATTATTACAAGGTCATAGACCAATCCCATTCAAGACTTATTCAACAGAGCTAATGCAGATCGTTGATTGCCATCGTGGCAACAAATTATCTTACCAGAAACAAAGGTATAGCAATTGGAATATGTTATTACATGGAAAATGTTAATAAATAAATGCAAATAAAATGCAAAGTAAAACTAATAAAAAAGTATAATGGACACAATACAAGATCAATATTAAAAATAAAAATAATTATAAGATAAACGAGTAAAATTATTAAAACCATTGACTTAAAGCAAAAGCCACAATAGATAGTAATCTAAAACGGGGGTAGAAATTCACTTGGGTTCCCCTAAAGAAATACATAAACAGACAAATAAAGAAAATTAAATATAATGTTATATAATAAAATATAAATTGAGATGAGTGACGTGGTAGGTCGTAAATATAATATACTAAAACCCAGAACATAAAAGACAAGCAGACATAAAGCCAGCAACTATTTAAAAATGGAAATACTTTTAATCAGAATAAAAATCTTGAGTAACAGAAAACAAAAATGAATGATGAAGTGACGTGGAGGATTTCAATATTATGAAAATAAATAATTCTAATACTATTAAGTCAAGGAAAAAACAATGAATTTCTTCAAGATAGCAAAATTAAAACGTAAAATACGGATAAAACCAACGATTCTTTACAAGTCTTATTCGCTAGTCGATGACGTTGCCAAGTGAAAGCCGAACACGCAAATATTGCTAAGGGTTATTGATATAAAACAGTTTATACAACAGCTGACCCGCAGAATAGTTTATGGTCTTGTTTGCGTGGGCGGGAATTATCCCCTAAGTGCCTGAATGCCGCCCACGTTACAAAAGTCTCTAGATACAAAACATCTTACACAACATGGCTTGGCAGCAAAAATAGCAGATGGTCTTGTTTCCGTGGGTGAGTATAATCTCCGAAGAGCTTGAGTGATGTTCTTTTGGATTAACGTAAGACTTTGGGTTCGGGTTCGAAACCGAGCTCAACTAGAGAGGGTATCGTATAGCGGCGAGAGGGTAGGGAGGTGAACGTGAGATTAGGAAAAAAGGACGAGAACGAATGAAAATCAAAGCAAGCAGAGATGTGAAATGGAAGGAAAGCGGGCAAGTAGCTGTGAATACCACGAGAATAGCAGTTGGTAAGGAGAAAAAAGAAAAGAAAAACACTAGTTGGAAAGTAAAAGAGGCAGGAAGAAAATGAGGAGAGGTGAAGGTGGGCGGCAAA
>BOPN01009699.1:22500-23797 GCA_017312705.2 Penaeus japonicus
GAAAATAAATCACTTAATAAATCCTTTAATCATGTTAAAAATAAATTACTCATAATGTCTTTACTTAGACCAAAAACACAAATGCAAAACTGACATTACGTTCCTAAAAGACCACGGCATATAAAACATGCATACAGGACAACCGGCTATAGTTGTAATGTCAGCTGTTCACGCACATGCATCCACGTACTGGTTGTTATGAATGGGTTGGTCGCGTGATGCACTAAAAATCAGCTGTCCCTTGGTACGTTAAATCACTCGCTCTGCTGCTTGTCCTTGCTTTGCTACACCTTTTATGAATGATTTTTAGTTTGGATTTTAGTTGTTTTTTTTCCCTTAGGTGATGAGATAAAAGCGAGGATACGAATGAAAATGATAAGGGGATTTATATGAATGATGGTAGGGATTGCTATGATGATAATTATATTAGTGTAAGGATCATAACGATAATAATGATGATGGTGATATTGTTGAAGTACAGATTGATGATGATGATGACAATTAAAAATACTAACAAATGTTATCAATATGACAAAATAAAGAAATGATAATTTGGCAATAACATTGATGATGACCCTAACAATTGTTTACACCAATAAATACGATATCATTGATGATATTGTTATTGGTAATATTGTTTATAGTTCCAGTAATAATACCTATATTAATAGAAATAGGGACGATGATGTTAATAATGATATCATAATAGCAGCAATAATCAGAATAAGAATTAGGATGACAAGATCATTGTTGATTATAGGATAGGGACAATGATAATGATGCTATTAATACTACTACAATAATGATAATGACGATATTAACAACAGTAATATTAATAACAGTGGTACTAAAGTGGTGATGATGATTTAAATGATGATAGTAACAGCAGCAAGAATAGTTATAATAACAATAATAATGGTGATAATGATATAACTTTTGCCAGTAGTTCATTAGTAGTCTTAGTAGTTAGTTATCAAGTTCGCTCTAACTTTCGAGTCCTTTTTTTTAATTGCTTTGGCCTCTGATCTTTCCTATCTAATTACGAGACAGGACTATTTTTCCCCATAGACTTCTAATTTTCCGTATGAATGAGTCCTTCACGGAGATAATGCTCATTATGTTGGTATTAAAAAAAGTGAATGAAAAAAATTGTTGATCGATGGATCCCCTTCTTCAAAATCGAATTCCTCTGACAGTGGTATCGAAGCTCCCTCTGTTGGAGAAGGAGAAGGAGAATTAGTTTATATGAAATGTACATATAACTTAATGTGTTTTAAATATATAATCACGCATAGCA
>BOPN01009700.1:25000-30009 GCA_017312705.2 Penaeus japonicus
CGAACGTGTTTGTTTGTGCGGAGGACCCCTGCTTACTGCCCCCTCTGTGACGCCAGCGTTAAAGATTCGCCGATCGCCAGCCACTCTCGCAGTAAAGAGTTTTGCCGGAGGCTGGATTCTTTGTGTTATTCTTACATTTTCTTGTTCTGTTGTTGTTGTTATTCTTCTATTTCTATTCCGTTGTTTTTTTTGTTTTGTTTTGTTTTATTTGATTCTATCTCTGTATCTTCTTATTCTTCTTATTCTTTTTTTTTCTTTTTTTTTCTTTTTTTTTCTCTTTTTTTTTGACTACTTCTTCTTCGTCTTTACCATCATTATCTCCTTCTTCCTCTTCTTCTTCTCTTTATTCTCTCCTTCTTCTATTTCTTCTTCACCGCCTTCTATTTCTTCCTCTTCGTCCTTGTTGTTCCTTCTCCTTCTTCTTTGCCATCTTTACTATATTTTCTTCTTTTTCTTTTTCTTCTTCCTCTTCTTATTTTCTGTCTTCTTCTTCCTCTTCCTCTTCTCCTTCTTCTTCTTCTGTGTCTTCTTTTTCTTCTTCTTCTTCTTCCTCTCCTTTCATCTTCCCATCCACCACGTTCTTCGCTTCTCCCCCCCCCCCCACCCTCCTTTTCGGCCATCATTATCGTATTCTGAATCATCATTGAAATTGCCGGATGCACCTGTAGCAATATAAATCCCAACTGTTCAACAACATCAAAGTGCTGTTTTCACAACGGATTTCAATGCAGGGAAATATTTCCGATGATGAATTTCAAAGTGGTTGTTCACTTAAATCACTAAGGGTAACTAATCAACATTCCTTATTATCAGTCATTTTAATTGATACAAAGTAATTGATGGATAGAGTTGAGATGAATACATCATTAATATTATTCCTGTTGATTTTATCATTATGTTTATCCTTGATTTTATGATTGTTGATTTTTTTTTCTTTCTTTCGTTATCTTTATTACTCTTTTTGTTATTTTTATTATACGTAATATTTTTTATTGTTATTATTATTATTTGATATTATCACTATTATCATTACTATTATGATTGTTATCTTTTCGTTATCTTTATCATAGTTATTATTTTTTCATATCATTATCATCATTACTATCAATATTATGATGATTATTATTATCATTGTTATCATCACCATTGTTTCCATTCTGATTGTCCTCTTCGTTCTGACTATCATTATTTTCATTATCATCATTATTATTATTATTATTTTTATTATCATTATTATTATTATTATCATCATTACTATCATCCTCCTCTTTATAACGATTATCATTAGCATCATTACTGATATTATCATTATTACTATGATTATCATTAGCAGTATTGTTATCATTGTTATCATTATCATGATTATTATTATCCCTACTATTATTACAATTATCATAATTTTCATCACTATCATTATTCTTATCATCTTCATTGCGATTGTTACTGTTGTTGTTACTATCATCTTCATTATCATTATTATTATCATCATTAACATTCTGATCATCATCATTATTAATAATAATAACATTATCCTCATCAGTGATATCATTATCGTCTTTGTCATCATTGTCATCCTTATCATCATTATCATTATCATCATTCGTATCATGATGATCATCGATGTTATTGGTATTATCATTGTCTTTTTCATCATTATCATTATTATCATTGTTGGTGTTATTATCATCATTATCATAATTATCAGTACTGTTACCATTATCATAAACATTACCATCATATTTATTACTATTAATGTTATCATTATCTTCTTCATCAGCAGAATAATTTTTACTACAATGTCATTATTATGGCTGATCATTGTTACATTTATTATAATCATTAACTTTATTATCTTTGATCTTTTCTATTATTACTATTATCATCATTACTATTAATATTATATATCTTATTATCACTATCATGATTATCATCAAATATATTTTTATCATATTATCTTTTTATTATTCTCATTATCATCATGTCATTATTATTATGATTATTATTATTGTTATCAATATTTTTACTATCATCATTATTTTTAGTATGATTCTCATCGTTGCTATTTATAGCATCATTATTATTATCTTTATCATCATCATAGTTACTAATATTATCATTATCATTATTATCATTTTTGTTGTTATTGTCCTTATTGTTCTCATTATCCTTATTTTTATTGCTATCATCATGACCATTATCATTGTCATTACTGTAATTGGCATTGTTATTATTATTATCATTATTAACATTACTATGGTAATGACCATCATTATAACTTTTATCATAAACATTGTCTTTTCATTATAATAATTATCACTATTATCATCATCCTCGTAATCATTATCATTATTACCATTATTGACATTATCATTATCATTATCGGTATTGCTGTTATCTTTATTATCATCATTGTTTTTACCATTACCAATGCCATAATTTTCATCATCAATATCAGTATTATTGTTAGCATTAGTATCAGTATTAATATTAATATTGGCATCATTATTACCATCATCAATATCATCATCATATTTTTTGTATTTATTTTCACTGCTGTTTTTGTCTTTATTTTCAAAAATACATTGGTGTATTTTTAGAATTACCTTCAGTGAAAGAGTCATTCGCGATAGATAGATAGATAGATAAGCACGAGCGATAGATAAATAGAGAGATTAGTAAGTAAACGACTTTTTGCAATTAACGTCACATACATTGACCTAATGTTCAGCAAGTTGCAACTGTAGAAATACTAGTCACATCTACCCCCAAATGCTACCGGAACTCTTCTAGCAATGGTAGCGTTGATTACTGCAGCGTGAGTATCAGTAATATCACCCTTGGCGCCAAGCGAGGTAATCAGTGTGGCGCCAACCCGTGTGACACCAGTGCTGGAGGCTTCACCGGTATTTTTCATGCCTTGTCGATGTTGCTAGTGCCTGTCTTATGCCTTCGTATGCCAGGGGTTTGGTGAAGGCTACGGTAGGAATGCTTCATGTGTAACCCCCTCCCCCTCCCCCCCCCACCCCTTCCCCCTCCCCAGCACCCCAGCGTATCCATGAACGTTCAGAATGAAAGCGATCCTGGTGAAGAGCATGACGTAGGTGTTTACGATTCGAACGCCTCTAGCAACGAGGGCGTTTGCAAAGATCGTAATGGCGGCGAGCGAGATTGCACTTATTGCTGATACTCCTATTCAGGACACATGTCACACGTCGATGCTTTCAGCGAAGGGAGGCGGCTGTTATCATTCATGCGAGCGTTGTTAGCACTCGATGGCCGGGAGTGTTGTCAGCGCCGCAAGCATATTGGCAGGCAACAAGCCGAAATGTCAAGTAGGGTGATAGAAAGACAAGCAGGTAAGGGGTGTGAAGGACAGGTGGGCAAAGGGGCAAGCAGGTTAAACAGGCAATTGTCTGTATATTTAGTGACGTAAGAAAGTGGAGGGGGGAGGTAGACAGGAGGGTAGAGATAAGGTGACAGGCGGGGAATGTTAACAGACCAGCAAAAGCAACTGGAAAGGAGAAGATTCATACACAAATACGAATATCGGTCGTGGTGACCATGGCTCCATAACTTGTCTCTCGTGTGTCCTTGTACCCAAGTGTGTTCCCAGAGTATCTGACAAACCCATGACTATTGTCTTCGAAATTTCAAATGGACATCGAGTCATGAACCCATTTCAGGGTGTGGGGGTATATTTCATAAGCCCACTTTTTGATCATTTCATTTCCGGTAATCACAGAAGTCTATATCATCTTAATTTATTTTTTAGTACATACAGTACAGTTGCTCATAGAAAAAAAATACGTAGTTGTCATGTTCTTCGTCACTGTATTCTGTCATCACCAAACACCCTTTAGACTCTATGTATCATGATGGAACTCATGAGCCCGTCGGTCACAGCTGCTTCTCTTCACTTTGGTATCCTTAATTAATGTTCAAGGTTGATCACTGATTAATTTTGTGACCGCTCTTTTAATTCATTGCGTTCACTTACATGCTAGCTTTGGGTATCTTTTGAGTCAATATATACATTTGTTTAAATATCTTACGTCAATGACTAAAGATCTAAGCCAGGAATCTTTATTAACACTTATCATTTTCAACCATAAACTATAAGGAAGTCGCTGTCATCAACGCGTACATACAGAAAAATAGTGTGGCTTTCTAGCTTAAAAAACAAAATCTCCCATTGTACAGCATTTCTGATCTCTCTCTCTCTCTCTCTCTATCTATCTATCTATCTATCTATCTATCTGTCTGTCTGTCTGTCTGTCTGTCTATCTCTCTCTCTCTCTCTCTCTCTCTCTCTCTCTCTCTCTCTCTCTCTCTCTCTCTTCTCTCTCTCTCTCTCTCTCTCTCTCTCTCTCTCTCTCTCTCTCTCTCTCTCTCTCTCTCTCTCTCTCTCTCTCTCTCTCTCTCTCTCTCTCTCTCTCTCTCTCTCTCTCTCTCTCTCTCTCTCTCTCTCTCTCTCTCTCTCTCTCTCTCTCTCTCTCTCTCTCTCTCTCTCTCTCTCTCTCCTTCTCTCTCTCTCTCTCTCTCTCAATCTCTCTCTCTCTCTCAGCTTTCCCTTATAGTTTGCCGTTGATCTTGGGTTAATGGTCAGTCCACAGCAGCCGGAGCCTCCCACTGGTGCATGAACGCCCATCAGCGCCCTAGTAATCCGTCCGGCTCAACCATCAACTGTACCATTTCGCCTCCAAACTAATTGTTCACAGCAATAACACGAGGGTTTTAGGTTTTCACTACATTGGTAATCATTCGTTTCAGCAAAGGAGAGAAAGCACAGGCCAGCGAGAGGGTAGAAATTCTTGTGAAAAGGATGGTCTTTAGTTAGCTGGATTATTCAGGGTTAAGAAATGGCATTCTCTGGGAGTCTTTGTTTTGGATGGACATGTACGTGAGGATTACATGGTCTACATATGTGTGTTGTATATTTTTGAGGATATGAGTGTCTATATGAGACCATATATGCATATAAGAAAAAAAGATCAATGAATATATATATA
>BOPN01009701.1:0-13719 GCA_017312705.2 Penaeus japonicus
TATATATATTTCCAGCTTGAAATTACTTTGTGAAGATGTTGAAAATAATTATGGGTAGGTCTCACGGCAGAATAGATTTGTTAATTAACTCTGCTTACTGCTCTTTGCTTCAAACAGTCAGAGAAACTGTGGATGAGAATTTACGGTTTATGGCATCCCGGTGGTAGTCACTCAAGTATATCACACGTATCTGGGTTTAGGAATACGTTAAGTATTAGGATTAATCATGTTTCAGTAATAAAATATGATACAGACATAACTGTCGAACCAAAGAATGATATGAAGGTTCACATAGACAAGTTTTTTACCGTTGAATATTTGGGAACAGAATGTAACCCTAAATGTTGTGACTGCAAGTGTGGCAAGTGTGCGGTAGGCAACAACAATTGCAGCATAAAAAAAGGAAATTGGTTCTAATTGAACAAGGATTGATGTATGATTCAGACAAAAAACAGAGCTCACCAAAATTCCCATGGATAAAGGATCCTACCTTACTGCATATTAGCGTCTCCGTTGCTATTGTAAGGTTAAATAATACCGAAGAGAGATTGTTGAAGCTTGGACCAGAATATGTCAAAGCTTATAAAGAACAAATGAGAGATATGGTACGATGTAAGTTAACCTCAGATGAATTGAGAAATTATATTGGCCCTGTTACTTTCATGAAGTGCTAAAGCCAGGCTCTGCATCTACACTACTCAGGATTGCATGTGAATCATCCGCAAAATATATGGCTCAATCTTTGAATAGCTTTTGAGCAAAGGGTCCAGATATTTTAAATTCCATGATGAATATACTACTCAGTTTCCGCGAAGTGGCTATAGGTATAGCGGGTGACATAACCAAAATGTATAACTGCATCAAGCTACCTGAATTAGACCGGTTCGTGTGGAGAGATTTTCAATTGGATTGTGAGCCTCATCATTACGTATTGACCTCCTCGGGTTTTGGTGATAAACCTTCTGGAATAATTGCTATGTTAGCTTTCAAGCACACGTCAGAATTATGGGTAAAAAGGTAAACTCAAGCAGCAACTATGATAAAGTGGATGACATAATACAGAGAGAGCGCTGCAGTTAATGTGGAAACTGATAAAATTCTCTCATATGGCAGTTTTAAAGTTAAACACTGGATTTTGACTGGTGATGATGGTACTTGTAGAATGGTTATTTCACAAAACGGATCGGAGAAAATACTTGGTCTAAAGTTCAACTTTTCTTCCAGATATAAGGGAATAAGGACGGGTCCGAATTCAAATCCTTTAAACCTTCTAGATATATTCCTTTAAAATTACCTAAGAGGATTGTTATAAGTCAGATGTGCTTGGCGTATGACACATTAGAACTATTACTTCCATACACACTGAAAGCTAAGATCTTAGTACATGAGACTGAGATGTAGCACTAAGTTTGGATGGGATGAACCTTTACCCACCCATATGAAAGATCAGTGGGTATCACACTTTCGTGATTTATTTGGCATTGAATCCCTGTATTTTGAAAGATACATTAAACCTAATACTGCAATTGGGTCCCCCATGCTTGTTATCTTTAGTGAAAGTTCGTCAAATCCATACGGAGATGAGTCAGCACTTATAGCTGACAGAGGCCGCGCCGCCTCGTGCATATAGCCCGGGCGAAGCGACGTCTTCGCAAATTTCTCTGAACTGAACTGAACATACGAAGCCCTGGCTTATGCTGGATGGAAGCTAGAGTCTGGATTATTTGAAAATAGAATAATTATGGCAAAGGGAAGAATAGCTCCTACCAAACAACTTTCTATATCCAAACTTGAATTATGTGGAGTAGTTATTGCATGTCGGATACGGAAGTTGATTAAAAATGAAATGTACAAATTTAGCTCTGTCAAACACATAGCTGATTCTGCTATCGTTTGAGCACAAATTCAAAAGAGGTCATTAGGATTTGGGATGTTTGTTGCAGCACGAGTAGCAGAGATTCCATCCAAGATTAATCCTATAGAATGGTAGTGGATTGAATCGAATCAAAATTACTAACCAGGACTAATAATCCATCAGATACTGGTATCCATTCATTGTGGAAACATAGTCTTGATTTCATGACTTTACCCGAACAGGTATGGCCAATAAGCCAGGTTACAGAACCTAGCACATCATGTTAAGGAACCAGATGAACGTGTGATAGATTTGTCTAAATTCGAAAGCTACCGCAAAATCGGAATCGTTCTCTACGTATCCATGCAAATCTTCTAAGGCCGTATGTTCCTGCGTCCGAGATCGCCTCTGTGGAGGAGAGTGACCAGCTACAATGTCCTACTCTGAACTTTGAATTCGATGATGTACCAGAACCGTCAAGTGAAACGTCTACCGGTGGTGTGAACGAGAATGGTATTAACAATGAATTTTAGGGTAATACTGAGGAAAATGGTAATAGTGATTAGTGTTGCTCCTGCTGTGTGGAAGGTGTGACTACACGTGCAATTGTATGTGAATGTGTAAGACCATGGTCGTGAAGGTGAGTGTACTCCAAACTTCTTAGTTTTTTTTTTTTTTATTATTATACATGAGTTTTACATTGCATACCTTATTTAAATATCTCCATCTCAAATATCAGAATGAATACTTATCTCTTGATTTCAAAAAAAAAAAAAAAAAAAAAAAACATGTCTCTAGTCACAATCCCTTTTGAAGATTACAACAAAGTTTTTTTTTATCTGTCTATATATGGTACACGGATGGAAATGGTGTAATCATTAATAATTATTCTACGGGAGGACGAATGTTTTATGATCACTCAATCACAATTACCATCAATGATTCGGACGGTTTGTATAATAAAGTCGTTGCTCTGGTTCTAATATGCATATGTAAATGTGATAGTGTGTGTGTGTGTGTGTGTGTGTGTGTGTGTGTTCGTGTGTGTACATATACATACATACACGAGCACCCATACATCCTATCAATAAAATCTTAGTGACCTTATGTATACACACAGCATAAAATAAAACTTCAATCTCAAAAATATAGACAGCTTTCTCTACGTACATATTACAAAACAGCTGCCATATCCTTAAGGTCCTTATCTCCATTTCCCTCTTGCATTTAAACTGTGCCATAAAAAAAGAGTTGACAAAGTGATTTTTTTCGAACGAAATGTTATTGTTTTGCTTCCTTTTCATTTCTTTCTTTTCTTTTCTTCATCCAATAACTTTTAGTGATGTGAATTCACATGATGTTAATGTCCACATCTAGACACATAGCTAAAAAAGAAGAGTAAAGATCAAATAGCATTGTATTAAACATATAAAACATATAAAATATATAAAAGTCATTTATTTCAGGAAATAGTATTTCTAAATTCACCATTTCATTTTTCTTTTCAAAAGATGTCATTTTTCTGTTTTTGTAATTCTATTTATGTTTATGTAAATCTATGTTTATCATACACATAAAACATTTGTGCATATATAATCATATATAATCATATATATATATATATATATATATATATATATATATATATATATATACATATATATATATATATATATATATATATATATATATATATATATATATATATATATATATACATATATATATATATATATTGTTATTGTGGCTACACTTATACTCAAATGTGATACTATAAGTTCGTAATCATTATAATATGTACCAAGAATAGGGATATACATCAAATATATTTGTATCTTCTTACATCGTTTTGTGATGTACGCCTCCTATAGGCAATCTGCATAACTAATCGTATGAAAACAATTGGGAGCCATTTTGTGACTCAGAGAAGCCAAGTGAGGTGTCTGAGGTATTTATCTTAATCTATCTATGTAATCTTGCAAAGTATGTTTATGCTGGAATAGAAATTTGATATATGATGCTGTCAAGATATATTGTATTTGATTGCTTATGCCATATGAAATAAGATCAATATGTTAACCTTGTATTAGAAAGGAATGCATGAAGGATGGGAATGAAAGGGAAAGAAGATTCAAGCTGTATAGAAGAATTAATAAAACACAAAATTTCCACAAGATTTTCACTGTACGACTCACCAAAAGACTTGGCCCTCTGCAACATGTATATATATATCTTAGGGGTGGATTAGTAAAACCCATGCCTCCTGAGTTTAGTAAAACTCAATTCCTCCCGGGTATAGTACAACTCAAGCCTCTCGGGTGCAGTAAACCTCATTCCTCGAAGATACACCAGTACAACCCATGCTTCGAGATGAGTCAAGATATCTCATACATGAGAAGATCATCAGTATAACTCCTCACAAGGCAGCAGCAGAATCCAGGCCTGTTGGAGCTGCAGCAAAGGCTAAGAAGTAACCTGTTGAATTACTACAAAGTTCTCCGTTCTTCAAAGAATCTACTCCTTCTACAAGACTCACCGACAGCTCGTGAACTTCTGATGATAAAGTATGTTTATGGTAGTCATTAGTTCTAATTAGGTCAGTGGTACGTAAATAGTGACAAAATGAGTGCCACTGAAGAAGCTGGAAGTGAACAACCTCAACAGACTGAGGCTAGTGATGAAATGAAGGGTGCTAGATTAAGAGTTTTAACTGAGAAAGGACGTGAGTATCAAATAACACAGCTTTCAAAAAGGTTATTAGCAGCTAAGCAAGCATGGAGAAAGGCACTTACAGATATAATGTTTTGTCTAGAAAGTGTAATAAGTGTGGATCAGCTTAGAATACATAAAAAGGCAGCAGTGTCACAGTTCAATGAAGTAGTAACTGCCTTTATTTTGTTAATAGAAGTAGATCCAAATTCACAGGAGAAATTGTCACAGGAGTTAAACAATGATGAAAAGGTTCATGAAACTTGCTTGCACCAAATTGAGAGTAAAATGAATGAGTTAAAGCAGGAGACAAATTCAGTAAAGTCACATTCTAGTAAATTATCAAGGCATTCTCAGTCTACTAACAGATCTTCTCAGAGCATTAATAAGAAGGAGCAGTTACTTACAAAGATAGCTAAGCTACAAACTGAGCTTCAGTTCCGTGAAAGGGAAATGGAGCACAAGAAAAATCTTGTCATAAAGGATTTAGTAGCTACTCAAGCAGAATTGAATATTGTAAATGCAACTGAAGATGAGAAATTAGTACTGCCTGAGTGTGAAGAAGTAGATAATTTAAGTAAGACACTACATCTTCATAAATATTTAGATTCACTTGATAGCAATCCGGTAGAAGACAGGGAAGTAAAACCTAGTTTATGTAAACAGGAAATAAATATCCATGATATATCTGGTATGGCTGAATTAGAGAAGGAAGTGTCTAAATTAGAGTACACTTACTTACCAAGTCCAGTACTTAACCCACAAGCTAAAAGTTTCAAACCAGAATCAGAATTGAAAAGACCACATGTATCAACTAGACAAGATAGAACAAGTTCATTAGTGGACATCAATGTATTGAGGGAAGTGGTTGATATCTTGTCCTCAAAAAACAAAAATGAATTGCCACGGCCAGAGCCAGAAGTTTTCAGTGGTGATTTATTGGAGTTTCCAACCTGGCTTCAAAATTTTGAGATATTTATAGAATCACGTGTAACAAAGCCAGCTGAGAAACTTTTTTATCTTGGTAAATATACTAGTGGGGCAGCTAAAGAAGCAATAAGAGGACTTCTAAGAATTCACAATGAAGAAGCTTTTCGTGAAGCTAAAGGCATATTAGAAGATAGGTATGGTAATAAATTCATTGTAGCAAATGCCTTTAGGAAAAAACTGAGTGAGTGGCCAAAGATTTTGAGAAATGATGGTCACGCACTACAGAAATTTTCAGATTTCTTGAAGAACTGTTTAATGGTAATGAAAGCATCTGATTTTCTTAATATCTTGGATGACCCTCAAGAAAACAACAAGATGTTATAAAGGTTAACTCCATCTCTAATAGAAAGGTGGAACTCAATAGTCTATAGATGGTCTATAAATGGTTCAGGTTATCCGACATTTAATGTTTTTTGTGAATTTATAGAAGTAGAGACGAAAGCTTGCCATCAATTTCCTCTTATTGTGCAGTGATGTCAATAAATCAAAAGTATGATGTAGGTGACTTAAAAGTAGGAAGACGAAGTTAGATCGCAAACTAGTAGAGTTGGAACAAAGAGGTTAGTGGCCAACTCAACTGGGGTTAAGGAATCAGAGTTGAAAAGAGATGACAAAGGACTAAATGTAAGAAGGAAATTCCATTGTCACTACTGTAATGGAGAACATGATCTAGATTCGTGTAAAGAGTTTGGTGAACTCAGTAATAAAGAAAAAATGGAATATGTCCAAAGGTCATTTATTTGTAGAGGTTGTTTAAAGTATGGCCATATCATTAAAAATTGTAGAAAAAGAAAGATGTGTGCAGTGTGTAAAAGATGTCATCCAACTTCTCTTCATGAGGCTATACTTGAAAGGATCAAGGAAAGGGAAGCTATACTTGAAAGGATCAAAGAAAGGGAAGCTGAGAAAACTGTAACTCTGTACAAAGGGTCAACAGCTGAGGACAATATCACCTCAGATAAGGTTAGTGAAGAGCCCAAAAATGATATAGTCTCCATAGAGGCAAATAAAGCTTGCCATCCAATTTCTTCTTATAGTCAAGATGATGTCCCGGATCAAGCCTTAGTCAGTAAATTGATGGTCCACAAGGTCACAATTGATGGAGAAAGGAAATGTGGCTTTCTCTCCTCACAAACTAAAGTGAAGGAAATAATTAACCCTTCACAACTTGGCAAATTCTTTGAGCTTGACTTTAATGAAAGGGAAGTTGGAGATATTCCTTACTCGTATCAAGACAGAATTTTCTTGAGAAAAATGAAAGAAGGAATTCACCAACAAGAGGATGGACATTATGAATTGCCCCTCCCACTTAAGGATGATGAGGTCAAACTTCCAAACAGTAAAGAGTTAGCAATATCAAGGTTGATGAGCTTGAGAGGAAAGTTACAAGGTAATAAGAATTATCACCAGGACTATATTGAGTTCATGAATGAACTTATAAATAAAGGGTATGCAGAAGAAGTACCTAATCAAGATCTACCTTTGAATGATGGTCAAGTGTGGTATATTCCACATCATGGAGTATATCATCCAAAGAAACCTGGTAAGATTAGAGTGGTCTTCGACTGCAGTGCCACCTATAAGAATGAATCACTTAACAGGAATTTACTTCAAGGTCCAGACTTGACAAATAATTTGATTGGTGTTCTTTGTAGATTTAGAAAAGAAAATGTTGCAGTTGTAAGTGATATAGAAGCTATGTTCCACCAAGTAAAGGTAAGGCCTAATCAGAGAAATTTACTACGCTTTCTACAGTGGAATAATGGAGTTCTGTATTCAAATCTAATAGAATATTTTTCTGACTGGCATAGAACAAATAAGGCCATCGCATTATGCTTACGCCTTCAACACAAATTCAAGAAACTTGTCAAAGGAACAACTGAAGATTCAAAAGAAACAAAGGAATCTAAATATGTTCCACCCAGTGTTACAGAACTGGAGGAAGCAGAAAAGGAAATTTTAAGACAGGTTCAAAACGAAGCCTTCGAAGAAGAGAAACAAGAGTTGAAGTATCTGACTAGTGAAGAAGAAGCAACCAAGACAAAACCATTGAAGAAAGGAAACAGGCTTTATCACTTAGATCCTTTCTTAGATAAAGATGGTATCTTAAGGATAGGTGGAAGAATGAGGCATGCAAACTTCACCACGAATAGCAAACATCCAGCTATATTACCGAAGGTATCACACATAACCGAAATGATAGTATGTCATTTCCATCAAAAAGTTCATCATCAAGGTAGAGGTATAACCTTGAATGAGTTAAGAGCATCAGGTTATTGGATTATAGGAGGTTCCACAATAGTAGCAAGACATATTTTTAGATGTGTCACATGCAAAGAGGGTAAGAGGTACATTTCCAAGAGCAGAAAATGTCTGACTTGCCACCGGACAGGCTTGAACCTACCCCTCCTTTCACATATAGTGCAGTAGATTACTTTGGACCATTCTATGTCAAGGAAGGGCGCAAAGAAGTTAAAAGATATGGTGTTCTATTCACTTGTATGGTCTCAAGGGCAATTCATATAGAAACAGCTAATACACTGGAAACGGATTCATTTCTAAATGCATATCGACGCTTCATTGGAAGACGCGGCCTAGTTCGTCAGCTTAGATCAGACCAGGGTACGAACTTTGTTGGAGCCAAAAATGAACTTCAAGTACCTGCGAAATGGACCAGAAGCTAACAAGGGAGCTCCTCAAAGAAAACTGTGATTTGATAACATTTTGAGGATGAACATCCCATGCAAGTCATATGGGTGGGGTGTGGGAAAGACAGATACGTACGGTGAGGAACATATTGACAGCAATGCTACACCACCACAGTAAGCAATTAGATGATGAATCACTCAGGACCCTTATGGTCGAAGCAGAGACCATCGTTAATGGTCGACCTCTAACGGTAGACAATATCAGTTCTCCTCAGTCATTAGAACCACTAACACCAAATCACTTGTTAACCATGAAAACCAAGGTCGTGCTGCCACCGCCAGGTGCGTTTCAGTCCGATGATCAGTATTCAAGAAAAAGGTGGCGAAGAGTTCAGTATCTTGCCAATGAGTTTTGGAACAGGTGGAAAAGAGAGTATGTGCAATCTTTACAGTCCAGGAATAAGTGGACAAGAGTCAACCAAAATTTAAAGGAAAATGACATTGTTATTGTAAAAGAGCCAAATCTGCCCAGAAATTCTTGGAAGCTTGGTCGTGTATCTGAAGTCATCCCAAGCAAAGATGGTCTTGTAAGAAAAGTTAAGTTAACTATGGCAGATTCCACACTTGATATGTCTGGGAAAAGAATTAAATCGGTTGTAAATCTTGAAAGACCAATTCACAATCTAGTATTGTTAGTTCAGGCAGAGTGAGACCGGGTTTCCCCGCCGAGAAGCCTACTTAAGTGCCAAAATTGTACCAAAGGATTCTCATAGTTCCTCGGTAGTATTTGTAGTATTATTCTCACATTGTGCTCAATAGATATTAAGGTTATTGTATAAGGTAAATTGTTTACTCAATTTAGGGGAGCCATGTTAATGTGGCTGCATTTATATTCAAATGTGATGTTTCTAAGTTCCTAATAATTGTGATATGTACTAACAATAGGGATATGTATTAAATAGATTAGTATCCCCTTATATCGTTTTCTGATGTACGCCTCCTATAGGCAATCTGCATAACTAATCGCATGACAACAATCAGAGAAGCCATTTTGTGACTCAGAGAAGCCAAGTGAGGTGTCTGAGGTATTTATCTTATTATATTTATGTAATCTTGCAATATATGTTTATACTAGAATAGAAATTTGATATATGATGGTGTCAAGATATATTGTAGTTGATTGATTATGTTATATGATATAAGGTCAATATGTTAAACTTGAATTAGAAAGGAATGCTTTACATTTTCAGTTTTACGGGAATTAACAATATGGATGGGAATGAAGGGGAATGAAGATTCAAGTTGTATAGAAGAATCAATAAAACCCACAAAATTTCCACAAGATTTTCCCTGTACAACCCACCAAGACTTGGCCCTCTGCGAAAGTAAAACTCAAGCCTTAGGGGTGGATTAGTAAAACCCATGCCTCCTGAGTTTAGTAAAACTCAATTCCTCCCGGGTATAGTACAACTCAAGCCTCTCGGGTGCAGTAAACCTCATTCCTCGAAGATACACCAGTACAACCCATGCTTCGAGATGAGTCAAGATATCTCATACATGAGAAGATCATCAGTATAACTCCTCACAAGGCAGCAGCAGAATCCAGGCCTGTTGGAGCTGCAGCAAAGGCTAAGAAGTAACCTGTTGAATTACTACAAAGTTCTCCGTTCTTCAAAGAATCTACTCCTTCTACAAGACTCACCGACAGCTCGTGAACTTCTGATGATAAAGTATGTTTATGGTAGTCATTAGTTCTAATTAGGTCAGTGGTACGTAAATAGTGACAAGGTGCACTGAAGAAACGGAAGTGAACAACCTCAACAGACTGAGGCTAGTGATGAAATGAAGGGTGCTAGATTAAGAGTTTTAACTGAGAAAGGACGTGAGTATCAAATAACACAGCTTTCAAAAAGGTTATTAGCAGCTAAGCAAGCATGGAGAAAGGCACTTACAGATATAATGTTTTGTCTAGAAAGTGTAATAAGTGTGGATCAGCTTAGAATACATAAAAAGGCAGCAGTGTCACAGTTCAATGAAGTAGTAACTGCCTATATTTTGTTAATAGAAGTAGATCCAAATTCACAGGAGAAATTGTCACAGGAGTTAAACAATGATGAAAAGGTTCATGAAACTTGCTTGCACCAAATTGAGAGTAAAATGAATGAGTTAAAGCAGGAGACAAATTCAGTAAAGTCACATTCTAGTAAATTATCAAGGCATTCTCAGTCTACTAACAGATCTTCTCAGAGCATTAATAAGAAGGAGCAGTTACTTACAAAGATAGCTAAGCTACAAACTGAGCTTCAGTTCCGTGAAAGGGAAATGGAGCACAAGAAAAATCTTGTCATAAAGAGGATTTATGCTTCTCAAGCAGAATTGAATATTGTAAATGCAACTGAAGATGAGAAATTAGTACTGCCTGAGTGTGAAGAAGTAGATAATTTAAGTAAGACACTACATCTTCATAAATATTTAGATTCACTTGATAGCAATCCGGTAGAAGACAGGGAAGTAAAACCTAGTTTATGTAAACAGGAAATAAATATCCATGATATATCTGGTATGGCTGAATTAGAGAAGGAAGTGTCTAAATTAGAGTACACTTACTTACCAAGTCCAGTACCCAACCCTGGCAAAGTTTCAAACCAGAATCAGAATTGAAAAGACCACATGTATCAACTAGACAGATAGGAACAAGTTCATTAGTGGACATCAATGTATTGAGGGAAGTGGTTGATATCTTGTCCTCAAAAAACAAAAATGAATTGCCACGGCCAGAGCCAGAAGTTTTCAGTGGTGATTTATTGGAGTTTCCAACCTGGCTTCAAAATTTTGAGATATTTATAGAATCACGTGTAACAAAGCCAGCTGAGAAACTTTTTTATCTTGGTAAATATACTAGTGGGGCAGCTAAAGAAGCAATAAGAGGACTTCTAAGAATTCACAATGAAGAAGCTTTTCGTGAAGCTAAAGGCATATTAGAAGATAGGTATGGTAATAAATTCATTGTAACCAAATGCCTTTTGGAAAAAACTGAGTGAGTGGCCAAAGATTTTGAGAAATGATGGTCACGCACTACAGAAATTTTCAGATTTCTTGAAGAACTGTTTAATGGTAATGAAAGCATCTGATTTTCTTAATATCTTGGATGACCCTCAAGAAAACAACAAGATGTTATAAAGGTTAACTCCATCTCTAATAGAAAGGTGGAACTCAATAGTCTATAGATGGTCTATAAATGGTTCAGGTTATCCGACATTTAATGTTTTTTGTGAATTTATAGAAGTAGAGGCAAAGAAAGCTTGCCATCCAATTTCCTCTTATTGTGCAGTGATGTCAATAAATCAAAAGTATGATGTAGGTGACTTAAAGAGTAAGAATGAAGTTAGATCGCAAACTAGTAGAGTTGGAACAAAGAGGTTAGTGGCCAACTCAACTGGGGTTAAGGAATCAGAGTTGAAAAGAGATGACAAAGGACTAAATGTAAGAAGGAAATTCCATTGTCACTACTGTAATGGAGAACATGATCTAGATTCGTGTAAAGAGTTTGGTGAACTCAGTAATAAAGAAAAAATGGAATATGTCCAAAGGTCATTTATTTGTAGAGGTTGTTTAAAGTATGGCCATATCATTAAAAATTGTAGAAAAAGAAAGATGTGTGCAGTGTGTAAAAGATGTCATCCAACTTCTCTTCATGAGGCTATACTTGAAAGGATCAAGGAAAGGGAAGCTATACTTGAAAGGATCAAAGAAAGGGAAGCTGAGAAAACTGTAACTCTGTACAAAAGGTCAACAGCTGAGGACAATATCACCTCTGATAAGGTTAGTGAAGAGCCCAAAAATGATATAGTCTCCATAGAGGCAAATAAAGCTTGCCATCCAATTTCTTCTTATAGTCAAGATGATGTCCCGGATCAAGCCTTAGTCAGTAAATTGATGGTCCACAAGGTCACAATTGATGGAGAAAGGAAATGTGGCTTTCTCTCCTCACAAACTAAAGTGAAGGAAATAATTAACCCTTCACAACTTGGCAAATTCTTTGAGCTTGACTTTAATGAAAGGGAAGTTGGAGATATTCCTTACTCGTATCAAGACAGAATTTTCTTGAGAAAAATGAAAGAAGGAATTCACCAACAAGAGGATGGACATTATGAATTGCCCCTCCCACTTAAGGAAGATGAGGTCAAACTTCCAAACAGTAAAGAGTTAGCAATATCAAGGTTGATGAGCTTGAGAGGAAAGTTACAAGGTAATAAGAATTATCACCAGGACTATATTGAGTTCATGAATGAACTTATAAATAAAGGGTATGCAGAAGAAGTACCTAATCAAGATCTACCTTTGAATGATGGTCAAGTGTGGTATATTCCACATCATGGAGTATATCATCCAAAGAAACCTGGTAAAATTAGAGTGGTCTTCGACTGCAGTGCCACCTATAAGAATGAATCACTTAACAGGAATTTACTTCAAGGTCCAGACTTGACAAATAATTTGATTGGTGTTCTTTGTAGATTTAGAAAAGAAAATGTTGCAGTTGTAAGTGATATAGAAGCTATGTTCCACCAAGTAAAGGTAAGGCCTAATCAGAGAAATTTACTACGCTTTCTACAGTGGAATAATGGAGTTCTGTATTCAAATCTAATAGAATATTTTTCTGACTGGCATAGAACAAATAAGGCCATCGCATTATGCCTACGCCTTCATCACAAATTCAAGAAACTTGTCAAAGGAACAACTGAAGATTCAAAAGAAACAAAGGAATCTAAATATGTTCCACCCAGTGTTACAGAACTGGAGGAAGCAGAAAAGGAAATTTTAAGACAGGTTCAAAACGAAGCCTTCGAAGAAGAGAAACAAGAGTTAAAGTATCTGACTAGTGAAGAAGAAGCAACCAAGACAAAACCATTGAAGAAAGGAAACAGGCTTTATCACTTAGATCCTTTCTTAGATAAAGATGGTATCTTAAGGATAGGTGGAAGAATGAGGCATGCAAACTTCACCACGAATAGCAAACATCCAGCTATATTACCGAAGGTATCACACATAACCGAAATGATAGTATGTCATTTCCATCAGAAAGTTCATCATCAAGGTAGAGGTATAACCTTGAATGAGTTAAGAGCATCAGGTTATTGGATTATAGGAGGTTCCACAATAGTAGCAAGACATATTTTTAGATGTGTCACATGCAAGAGATTAAGAGGTACATTTCAAGAGCAGAAAATGTCTGACTTGCCACCGGACAGGCTTGAACCTACCCCTCCTTTCACATATAGTGCAGTAGATTACTTTGGACCATTCTTTGTCAAGGAAGGGCGCAAAGAAGTTAAAAGATATGGTGTTCTATTCACTTGTATGGTCTCAAGGGCAATTCATATAGAAACAGCTAATACACTGGAAACAGATTCATTTCTGAATGCATATCGACGCTTCATTGGAAGACGCGGCCTAGTTCGTCAGCTTAGATCAGACCAGGGTACGAACTTTGTTGGAGCCAAAAATGAACTTCAAGAA
>BOPN01009701.1:15750-18250 GCA_017312705.2 Penaeus japonicus
AGTAATGATACACGGCTAATTCATTTTGTTCAATCAATTTAGTGAATAAAGATAGACTCATGATGTTGAATTTTGCAAACATTAAAGATAGTTCTCAAGACCTCATCAATCATGATTTTATTTATAAAATGTAATATGACTAATTGATAGAGGATTGTAAATCAAATGTGAAAATACATATTTCAAATGTTATAGTCATAATACATTTGAACATATATTTAAACGCGTCACGTCAGCGCCTTAGAGATGTGAAAATCATATTCCCTTCATACTTAACTATTCAAAGGGTTCATTTGCTAATTACAAAACCTTCGTATTTCGAAAGGTTGAACCACATGTGTGCGCACGCAAGCACGTACAGACCTACCCATCTTTACTTGCACACACACACCTACACCTGCACACACACACGCACACACACCTACACCTGCACGCACACACACACACACACACACACACACACACACACACACACACACACACACACACACACACAAAAAAAAAAAAAAAAAAAAAAAAAAACGCAAACACACGGTTTCCATGAGAACGATATCCAAGTCACTATAATGTCTCCGTTTATAAATAGTCAGATAATTACGTAAGTGGGTAGGTCAGCGTACCGTATACATGAAGAGTTTATACGGGTAGAGCTAGCTGCTAATAGTTCCATTAGTGGTGGTTAAGAGTCAATATTCGTGAACTATCTATTTTCCTGGTTAGGTTATTTCAGCGCTAATAGAGCAAGTCTATTCAGGCACCAAATATATAAACACATCTTTTTATGAGCGCTCTATTCATTCATCCTGGCTAAAATTATGCATGTTTGACGAACAACTTGTACGTACTTACCCATGTATATATGTCGCTATATTCTCTCTCTCTCTCTCATCTCTCATCTCTCATCTCTCATCTCTCTCTCTCAACTCTCAACTCTCATCTCTCATCTCTCATCTCTCTCTCTCTCTCTCTCTCTCTCTCTCTCTCTCTCTCTCTCTCTCTCTCTCTCTCTCTCTCTCTCTCTCTCTCTCTCTCTCTCTCTCTCTCTCTCTCCCTCTCCCTCTCCCTCTCCCTCTCCCTCTCCCTCTCCCTCTCCCTCTCCCCCCCCCCCTACCTCCGTCAGTTGCTATTAGTTTGTTATCTGTATTATCATAGGGGAAAAAATGTATTCAGTATAGACACACACGCCTCACATTTAACAGACTGTATAATACTAACTGACAAGTATGTGAAATTATTTCATGTATAACTCTTTCCGGGTGTGTACAAATTACAAATCCACTTCGGCGTAGCACTTGCAATTCTCATTATAGCTTAATCCACGAAGCAGATTCAAATGCGAATGTGAATGTACGTCACTACACTGGCCCGCCAATCAGAAGCACGCTCTCATAATGCGTCAGCCAATCACCGCCCTCTAATATCATAACACAGTCACGTGCATTTTTTTTTCGAAAACATGGACGTTATAAGCCATCCTCCTCACCTCTTCTCTCAAGGAATAAACTGGCTACGTTTGGCTTTGCTGAAACATCAGTGCTGGTAAATTCAGTTCATGGATGGTATGAAATGCAGGATTGAAATATTCATGCATTATTGACACGGAAACTGTAAAAATACGTAAATGAAATTTGGCAATGCTTGCCGTTCTATAAACCCGATTTTAAAAGGATATATGGTTGTGTTTCTTGGGGTGTCTGATAACCTCTCAGCTATTTTAGGGGAGAGTAAAGGCGACAGAGATTATCCTTTAAAAGTGTGGTGGAATTTCCAAACATAATTATCACAACATATCGATCATTTAGTGGTCCTACGTTCGCAGCGACCTTCGCAACTTGTCATTGCTCTGGCAAAGGCCAACAATTCTGTCTCTTTGCTTTGTTTAGCGAAATCGATTTGTAACTTAGCAACTGAATAAATTATCATCTTTTCCTATCTCACTGGATCGAGATCAAATATTAACACCGAATTTGTAAGAATAACATCATCTAGGTCACCAATTAGGATTAAGTAAAGGATGTTTGTTTAATAAATAGATCTGTAGTGATAGACACTACCACTCGCTAATACCAGAGGAATAAATAAATAAAACAGAGAGTAAAAGGGAATAACTGAAATTCATTTACACTTTTCTTAGAGAACTTTCAGAACTTGCATGCAGATTGATGAGCAAGGCTGATTTGCAATATGATTTTTCTCACCCTCTGAATCAAAAAGACTTCACGAATTAATGGTTGTTGAGAATGTTCAAAGCCATAGGTTTTTGTCACGGTTAAAAAGCGAAGGAAGGAGTAGCTGCTCTAAATAACTGCATATCATATATTACACTAACACCTTTTATAATTATTCACAAGTTTTGGAATAAGTTAGATCATATCCTTTTATTACATAGCATTCTTTATATAAAAAAACCCTGCCGAAATTAATAATGAATAAATGATTTAAAAAAAAAAATCTTGTCATTTCGACATGAAGCCTTAATATAATGAATTAAGTGTTTTAT
>BOPN01009703.1:5000-7500 GCA_017312705.2 Penaeus japonicus
CTTCCTCTTCTTTCCCCTTATAACTCATTCCTTCCTCTTCCTCCTTCCCTCTCCCTCTCTCTTCCTCTTTCTCCCCTTTTCTCCTCTCCTTCCTCTTTCTCCTCCTCTCCTCTCTCCTTCCTCTTTCCTTCCTCTCCTTCCTCTCCTTCCTCTTTCTCCTCCCTCTCCCTCTCTCCTTCCTCTTTCTCCTCCCTCTCCCTCTCTCCTTCCTCTTTCTCCTCCCTCTCCCTCTCTCCTTCCTCTTTCTCCTCCCTCTCCCTCTCTCCTTCCTCTTTCTCCTCCTTTTCCCTCTCTCCTTCCTCTTTCTCCTCCCTCTCCCTCTCTCCTTCCTCTTTCTCCTCCCTCTCCCTCTCTCCTTCCTCTTTCTCCTCCCTCTCCCTCTCTCCTTCCTCTTTCTCCTCCCTCTCCCTCTCTCCTTCCTCTTTCTCCTCCCTCTCCCTCTCTCCTTCCTCTTTCTCCTCCTTTTCCCTCTCTCCTTCCTCTTTCTCCTCCCTCTCCCTCTCTCCTTCCTCTTTCTCCTCCCTCTCCCTCTCTCCTTCCTCTTTCTCCTCCCTCTCCCTCTCTCCTTCCTCTTTCTCCTCCCTCTCCTTCTCTCCTTCCTCTTTCTCTCCCTCTCTTCTCTCCTTCCCACTCTTTCTCCTCCCTCTCCCCCTCTCTCCTTCCTCTCCTCCCTCTCCCTCTCTCCTTCCTCTTTCTCCTCCCTCTCCTTCTCTCCTTCCTCTTTCTCCTCCTTCTCCCTCTCCCCTTCCTCTTTCTCCTCCCTCTCCCTCTCTACTTCCTCTTCTTTCCCCTTATAACTCATTCCTTCCTCTTCCTCTTCCCTCTCCCTCTCTCCTTCCTCTTTCTCCCCTTTCTCCCTCACTCCTTCCTCTTTCTCCTCCCTCTCCCTCTCTCCTTCCTCTTTCTCCTCCCTCTCCCTCTCTCCTTCCTCTTTCTCCTCCCTCTCCCTCTCTCCTTCCTCTTTCTCCTCCTTTTCCCTCTCTCCTTCCTCTTTCTCCTCCCTCTCCCTCTCTCCTTCCTCTTTCTCCTCCCTCTCCCTCTCTCCTTCCTCTTTCTCCTCCCTCTCCCTCTCTCCTTCCTCTTTCTCCTCCCTCTCCCTCTCTCCTTCCTCTCCCTCCCTCTCTCCCTCTCCCTCTCCCTCTCCCTCTCTCTCTCCCTTTCTCCTCTCCCTCTCTCTTTCTCCTCCCTCTCCCTCTCTCCTTCCTCTTTCTCCTCCCTCTCCCTCTCTCCTTCCTCTTTCTCCTCCCTCTCCCTCTCTCCTCCCTCTCCCTTTCTCCTCCCTCTCCCTCTCTCCTTCCTCTTTCTCCTCTTTCTCCCTCTCCCCTTCCTCTTTCTCCTCCCTCTCCCTCACTCCTTCCTCTCCCTCTCTCCTTCCTCTTTCTCCTCCCTCTCCCTCACTCCTTCCTCTCCCTCTCTACTTCCTCTTTCTCCTTCCTCTCCCTCTCTCCTTCCTCTTTCTCCTCCTTCTTCCTCTCTCCTTCCTCTTTCTCCTCCCTCTCCCTCTCTCCTTCCTCTTTCTCCTCCCTCTCCCTCTCTCCTTCCTCTTTCTCACTCCCACTCTCCCTCTCTCCTTCCTCTACTCCTCCCTCTCCTCTCTCCTTCCTCTTTCTCCTCCCCTTTTCCCTCTCTCCCTTCCCTTTCTCCTCCCTCTCCTCTCTCCTTCCTCTTTCTCCTCCCTCTCCCTCTCTCCTTCCTCTTTCTCCTCCCTCTCCCTCTCTCCTTCCTCTTTCTCCTCCCTCTCCCTCTCTCCTTCCTCTTTCTCCTCCCTCTCCCTCTCTCCTTCCTCTTTCTCCTCCTTCTCCCTCTCTCCTTCCTCTTTCTCCTCCCTCTCCCTCTCTCTTTCCTCTTTCTCCTCCTTCTCCCTCTTCATCTCCTTTCCTTCGTGTCTCGCTACGCCTCGCTGCCTTCAAGCACCGCTCTTTTTTTGTTTCTCTATTTCCTTCTCTTCTTCCTTCCCCTCTTTGTGTGTGTGTCTGAATGCTTTCTCTGACTCTTTATCATTCTCTCTACTTTTCTCTCTCTATATATAAACTTCTCTTTTCCTCTTCTCTCTCATTTCCTTTTTTCTTTCTTTCTTTCTCTCACTCACTCACTCTCTCTCCCTCACCCCCTCTCTCACTCTTTCTCTTTCTCTCTCCCTCCCTCTCTCTCTTCCTCTTTTCTATCTCTCTCTTTCTCTCTGTCTCACTTTCTCTCTCTCACTCTCTCTATCACCCTCTCTATCTCTCTGTCTCTCTCTCTGTCTATCTCTTGTCTATATTTCTGTCTATCTATCTATCTGTCTGTCTGTCTCTCTCTCTCTCTCTGACTCTCTCTCCTTTTCGATCCTGCCCCTCCACCCCTCCTCTCTCTCTCTCTCTCTCTCTCTCTCTCTCTCTCTCTCTCTCTCTCTCTCTCTCTCTCTCTCTCTCTCTCTCTCTCTCTCTCTCTCTCTCTGTGAGAGGTTACTCACAAAGAGTATTTTGAAGCCAAAGTCTGGTATTCTTGACTCCTTTATTTG
>BOPN01009704.1:27500-29963 GCA_017312705.2 Penaeus japonicus
GACAAAGTGATTAGGCAACGAGCGAGCTCCTCTCGGATGCCTGATGCCAGGGAGGGCTTGCCGGCATCACCTTAAGTGGGTGTGTTTGTCTTTGTTAAAAATGTGCATATGCACTTGTGTGCCACTGGCTGTGTGTTGGTTAGACTAATTGTGCTTGTTTGTTCGGTTTGAGTGTGTGTGTGTTTGTGGGTGTGTGAGCTTGACTCTATAACGCCCGGAGGGTTCTAGTTTTTAAAAATAATTTTGATGGAATACTTAGGTTAGCAGGCGTTTATGATTAATATTAACGATATTCTATTCAGCTATTCTTGCTTTCTGGGAGGAGTTCAAAAATTACATATTGCTGAATGGAAACGACGCTAATAAGCACTTATTGCTGGGGCCGAGAAATTTACCACAATACGGAAGTTCCAACGAAATACTTTCCCTGAATCAACTTTCTTTGATTTTTTTTTCCTAATCACAATTAGCCACACAGGATCCTTATAATCGGGCTCCGTTTCTGAAAGTGCCCTATCCGAATTCTCCTTCCGACTTCGGTCAAAAATGCCTTCTCCACGGAGGCAGCAAAGCGCAGTGTGTTGTGCTCGGGAGCGTTTCAATATATCCACCCAGTCTTACTCGTTCCGCCAGTGATTCAAAAATCATTCATACGCAGAAAAGCAAACAGTTTTGGACGTATGCACATACATCAACATGTATTCGTTTTCTCCGTCCCTTTTCCACCCAAACATTTTCCTCTCTTTGTCTATGTATACCTTTTCCACGCCTTCATTAACGTAGAGACCCGTGTCACCCGCCGTTACGGCTTATGGCTGTCTCTCTCTGCCCGTAGGAAAGGCTAGACTCAAGAATTTTATGTCAAAACGTCTGGAAATCAAAACTTTTTCAATCCACTGGTTCTTAATCCGTAAAGTTCGCTCGCCGAGTCGATGGCTTTGATTGGACTACCTATTGAGCAGACTGAATAACATGCGAATCAAGAATCAAATGTTAGCAAATGGCGATTTCAGAGCCGGCAGACACACGGAGACCAACAGCAGAGAATGCAGGACTGGAGGCGGTTGCAAGACGCGGGAGACGGCGGCGAGGAGAGACAGAGAGAGCTAGGGAAAGGGATTGATTAATGTCCCTTTCTTTTGCCGGCGCTCGCGATCAGGGGGCTTCCCACCTTCGCAAGCGTGCATTGATACATGGTTGCATGTGTATATATGTATATATTTACACACACACACACACACACACACACACACATACACACACACAAAGGGGGAGAAAGGATTTGTATACATATATAAGTGTGTGTGTGTGTGTGTGTGTGTGTGCTTAAAGAATAAACCTAAATATATAAAGGAAAATCCATCTTCCCCCCAGTATGCAAGAGCCTAATAAAAAATGCACATATTTTATCTTTACAATTTTACACACACACTACGAATGTGAGACGCTTCCCTAAAACGCTTTCGGAAGTTTCTTTAGTCCTTCGCCAGAGCTTGAAAAGAGGCAATTATGCAAATTTAAACTAAGTGTTGTTGTTTTTTCTGTGAAAACTTGGTCTTGTCACATTTCATAGGTAAACACCTCCTTTATAATAAACCTTGAAAGGGATGTAGATTTTCTTGTATTCATGCTAGGCTCTGTTTACGTGCAATTGAAAACTCTCGGTATAGTATCTGCTTTAATTCTGATGTGGATAGGCAATCACATACAAATATGTATATATATATATATATTTATATTTCCACACACACACACACACACACATATATGTATATGTATATGAGAAAAAGAGAGAGAGATAGAATTATAGATAATAATGAAACATACACAGGTACATAATTACTTTCATGATTAATCTGTGTTATTGTCATTCTATTTTCATTCACTTTAGAGACTCCTCATATTGTTTTGTGTTTACGATTTTGAAACAAACAGGTTATTTGTCACGTAAATTAGTTACAGTAAACTAATTAATCTTATTTGTGGTGCGTTCATGGTTGTTTATAAAAGAAAGATAAATTGAGTTATTGCGGTTATATTAGCGAACATATCGGGGAAATAAGCCTTTGATATTAACTCTCTATTCATTGGTAGATTATTAATTCATTCTTACACATTACGTCTCATACATTGTACACTGTCTATCCATCTATGGTTGATTTATTGCAATCTATCTATTCGTATTACTGTATGTGTGTTTATTATGCATTATTTATGAATTGTTTGTAGTTATTGCTATCAGTATTTTCAGACATGGATTTATCATCATCATTTTTGTCATCATTGTCGTTATTATCATTATCATTATCATTGATAACATCATTATCATTTTTATCATCATCATCATTATCATCATCTTTGTTATCCTTTCTATATTGATTATCATTATAACTATTATTATCCTTATTACCACTATTATAATCATTTTCATCATTATTATTATTATAATCATCATTAATTCAA
>BOPN01009705.1:25000-27500 GCA_017312705.2 Penaeus japonicus
AAGACTCCATGTACGTTTCTCCAGAAACGTCGGCAACTGATCCCTCGGGTGCTAAATTTTAATTTCAACTTTGAAATTACAAAAAAATTATGAGGGATAATTATTATGGTAATGAACATGATAATGAAAGTAATTTTATTGAAAGAGTAAGGGAAATAACATTAACAAATGTTACAATATCACCGGGCAATCATCATCACGATAATAAGAATGTTCAAGAATTAGCTATTAAGAATTTGAACATTTAAATTCTATCTAAGTAAATAAAAGAATACGAGAATAAAGGAGGGGAGAGGGAGGGAGGGAGGGAGCTCCTGCTGGTCGGCTGCTGAACGACGGAGTTATTCTAACGTTAACATATTATAAATCATAGATTTTTTTTTATTGAAACTACGCAAATAATTTAAATTGAGATTTACTTTACATCAGGTAACTGACGAAAATTTTACACTACAGGCTCCAGGAATATGTGTCTAGAGGTTTTAAGACATGCTTCCCTTTTCTTTTGGACACATTGAAAGTTTATACTTAGTCAAATCAACTTTTGGCTACTTTAGGTAGCGTAATTTTGCCAGGTGTGGAGAGCACCCACAAGGGACCCTGCTGATAAAGCTTTATGATGTTTCATAGGTCCGCAATTGTACATGATCTGGAAAGTTTGGGAACTGCTACCTTCCTGCTCTCTCTCTCTCTCTCTCTCTCTCTCTCTCTCTCTCTCTCTCTCTCTCTCTCTCTCTCTCTCTCTCTCTCTCTTTATTTTAACTCCCCCCTCTTTCCCTCTCTTTCTCTCTTTTTCCCTCTCCCTCCCTCCCTCTCCCCCCCCTCTCTCTATCTATCTATTTATCTATCTCTCTCTCTCTCGCTTTCTCTCACCTTCTCCCTCTCACTTACTTTTTCTTTTTCTCTATCTCTCTCCTTCCCTCCCTCCCCTCCCTCTCTTTCTCTTTCTCTTTATCTCTCTCTCTCTCTCTCTCTCTCTCTCTCTCTCTCTCTCTCTCTTTCTTTCTTTCTTTCTCTCTCGCTTTCTCATACCCTCTCCCTCTCACTTTCTCTTTCTTTTTCTCTATCTCCTCCTTCCCCTCCTCTCTCTCTCTATATATATATCCTGCTTTCCCTCTCTCCTTTTTTTCCTAACATGCATTAACACATATATTTTTTATCTCTTTCTATTCTGCTATAGACCCAAGTAGGAGCACATCGCAAGGTATTTTGCCCTGTCGAAGGCGTCGCCATCTAGGCAGCCGTACAGCTGGTTGACCTTCAAGCAGTCGGTCTTGCTGAGCATCTTCCGCTGCCCGATCTCGACTCCTTCGCTCTTGGGCACGATGGTGGGCTTGTCTCTCGAGAAGCTGGGAGGGTGGTAGCTTGGTTAAACAAGGAGTTAAGATGAAAATCTTCTAGCTTAAGAAAAGCTTAATTCGTTTTGTCCCGAAATTTTCAGCAAATTAGGTCAAGGGCAGAATTGATCAAATCCAGTTATAAATGATTCTGAGATCCATACATCATAGCCAAAAATCTCCGGCTATCTAAAAACAAAGATAGCCAAATGCTCTATTTTAAAATATTAAAATGACTAAGATATAGGAAATTTAGGAAAATGCTTTTTGAATCTAAGAGGATTTTTTAAAAGAAAACTTTCAATTTTCTTTTGAAAGGAAAAATAGGACCCACCTGAAGAAATGTGAGCCATAATGCATGACAGACTTGTAGTCGTAATCGAAGACGTAAGTCGTGTTGACCTCACTCTGCTTGGCAAAGTTGTGAATGTATTCTGGAAAATAATTGTTATGTAATAGTGACCACATCGAAACAGGTGACCGCGGGAGAGCCAAATTCACTTACCTAGATAGATAAATAGATAGGTCGATAGATAGATAGATAGATAGATAGATAGATAGATAGATAGATAGAGAGAGAGAGAGAGAGAGAGAGAGAGAGAGAGAGAGAGAGAGAGAGAGAGAGAGAGAGAAAGTAACTCACAGTTTATGGTGATGGCCCAATAATTACAAAGAGCTGTATGCTCTGATGTCCTATTTTGCTTATATTTATTGTTAGGATGGCGACACAGGCACCGAGGATATCCTTCTCCACCCAGGGTATCTGGGCTGACAAATACAGCTACAGTCAGTAACAGACCGGTGGCGGAAGGGAAACTGGAAACAAGATAGAAAGAGTAAGAGAAAGAGAAAGAGACACACACACACACACACACACACACACACACACACAGAGAGAGAGAGAGAGAGAGAGAGAGAGTGATAAAGAAGCACACAGTAAGAGAGAAAGAAGCATATAATCGGATAATCGCCGTCGTTCAAGAAAGGTTGAGAAAAAGCCTTACGTGGGATAATATTTTCACTGATGATTTCAACGTGATCGTCTCTGTCGGCTCTGGTCTGCTCGTGGAAAATGCCGAGGGCGTGCAGCAGTTCATGGATCGGCTTTCCGACAGAGCCGAGGCATCGCTTGGAGCGGCTGTCGGGCCGTTGCAGTGAGAGCA
>BOPN01009706.1:5000-7500 GCA_017312705.2 Penaeus japonicus
CGGTCAGGTTATTCGCTAAAGACCGTATCCTCCATGCTGGACCTCGCTAAATCAAAGGTGGTCTTACCATACGATAGCTAATTACTTAAAACATGCTGAAGTGAAATGTAGTTGCGTATGTTCAGCTAAATGTAAATAATGATTTAAAAAAGGAGTTACCAGCACCTTCTATCATCTTAGTTGGTGTATGTAGAAGGTGAGGCGTCTTACGATTTTACAGCGAAGGTGATTGGTTGAACGTCCCTTCCCGCAATTGAATTCTATACGCTGATTGGTCAAGGTTAAAACTCACTGACGCCACGATTTTTCTTCCAAAACAACATAGATATGGCACCTTATTGGTACCTTCAACTGCTAGTCAGTTGCTCTGCAATTTCGCCGTAAGATTACCCTTCCAGAAAATATTAAGGCAGCCTTAGTGTGGACCCGTTAAGCTGAGAATTGCTTTGTTTCTGTAAAGCAAATATTTAACATTTCTTCGTATGATGAGTTTCGTGTGCACAAGATAAAGCTCCCATAAGGTGACACGGATCTTGTATCTTGACCGATAGGAAATACATGTATCCGCATGTAAAGCCTTATCTAATCTTTCGACTGACCAGCTAACTTTTGAAGAAGAAGAAGAAAAAAAACAGTTTAAGATAAACTTATCACAACACATCCTTGTTGCTTCTCACCCACTCCTTATGTAAGCATTGGAAATTGTCCTTAAAACAGTTTTTTTTCAAGGTTGGTAGCCCTAAATAAATATTATTTTACTTAACAATAGTAAATGAACAAGATAATAAATGCCCCAAAGCTATCATAAGTCATACCAACATGCACGATCAGCTTCTCCTTCTTTCCCTTTCTCCGTCTCTCTCCTTCACCCTTTCTCCATTTCTCCCTCTCTCGACCCCCTTAGAGGACGCGGCAGGCAGTCCTCAGCGGCAACCTGCCAGAGGTGCGGGCGTGGCTGGCAGAGGAAGGAAGTGACCCCAACGCAGCAGACCAACTCGGCTTCCCTCTACTATATACGGCTTGCGCTAAGGGTCACCGGGAGATCGTCAAGGAACTGCTCAAGCACGAGGACCTCCACCTTAACTCGAAGTTCTCGGGTTTCGAGAAGTACATCGTAGGAAGGGACTGTCGGGATTTCACGCCCTTGTGTATCGCGGCTTACAACGGCCATGAGGACTGCGTGAAACTCCTGTTAACGGCTTCTCAGCAAGTGAATGTAAGGGCTTGATGTGAGTTTTTTTTTTTTTTTTTTTTTTTTTTGAGGTTGGCTTGGTTTGAAGAAGAGAAAGGGGTTGGATATTTTTTTCTCTCTCTCTTTCTTTTTAGAGTTTTAGTTGATTGGGAAAATGAGTGAGAAAGAGGTGTACCTTCTCTCTTATCTGGGAAAAGGAAAAAGTTAGCTCTTTAGATGATCAATTTTAGGCTATCCGGGAAGAGGAAGAGGTAAAAAAAAAAAAAAAAAAAAATTGGGTTGTAGATTTTAGGTTGACTTGTCACGTGGGAAGGGGAAAATGTTGCGTTTTTGGCTGCTATATTTTGCGTTGACTTGAAAAAAGGGAAAAGGGAAGAAGTTAACATATATATATATGTATATGTATATATATATATATATATATATATATATATATATATATATATATATATACTTTTTTAAGGAGTTCTCTGTGTGACGTTCATTATTGCCCTTTCTATTCTATTTTCTTTTAAGGTTAATAATCATCATTACTGTTATTATAATTTCAATTCTGATGTCCTTCTCCCAGTGTACTACATGCCTGTTGTTGATTGTCTCGTTATCGTTAATTATCTTTGTTAATCTATCTTTGTTGTTAATTGTTTCTTTGTCAATTGTTTCTTTGTAGTTAATTGTCACTCAGGGGCGGTGCCACGGGGTTGTTGGGGGGTGTCATACCTCCCCAAGTACCACATTTCGCCGGTTTACTCGGTAGATCTGAGATATTTAGCTGCCTACACGGTAGACTCGGTAAGGCAGTTCAAATGGCCGTAATATACCGCACCATTGTCAGAGTGAAATATTATTAGAAGTATTCGATTTGTGCATATTATCAGTTCTTGTCGTTGACATCTTGTTTGTTATTTTCATAAGTAAAGCATAATTCCTATTTACTCTCTTACTTTCTCTCACTACCTTCAAATCCTAAGGTTTCTCCTACTCGGCAACCCTTGACGTGACACCCCCTCAGGAATTTCTTTTAGCGCCGCCCCTGTTGACTCTATGTTGTTAATTGACTCTTCGTTGTTCATTGTCTCCTTAACTGCCTCATTCCACTTACTATCGAGTGACCCCGTGCCTTCTCGCCCAGTGCCAGATCGACGTGAACGCCTGGCCCAGGCACTCCGGCACGGCCATCATGAACGCCAGCGACAACAGCCACTGGAACATCGTCTCCCTCATCTTCCGCCACCAACGCAAGCTCTCGACCACCGAACTCGACCACATCCTGCCGAAGGCCAAGGAGAACAACCAGTTCCAGCTCTT
>BOPN01009706.1:17500-20000 GCA_017312705.2 Penaeus japonicus
GAGGGAGATGAAGGTATAGAGAGAATTACAGATCGAGAGAGAGAAAGAGGAAGGGAGAATGAGACTGACAGCTGGTGAGAGAAAGAGAATAAAGTTCCTAAATGGTGTGAGAAAGAGAGAGAGATTGAGACTGAAAGATGGTGAGAGAAAGAGAGAGAGAGAGAATGAGATCGACAGAGGGTAATAGAAAGAAAGAGAGAGAGAGACTGAGATGGTGTGAGAGGGAGATACGAAACAACAACAACAAAAACGAGAAAACGAAGAGGTGAGGAAACTAAAATCTACATAAAAAAGAGAAACACATACACGATTTCTTATTATCTCTCTCCTTGCCATGCCTAGAAATTCGATAACATGTTCTTTTTTTCTCTTTTTTTCCTGCATTCTGTTGGACACTAACAATCTTCTGTTTTGTTTTGTTTTTTCTCTCCTTCTTTCCTTTATTTTTCATACGACTTCATATTCTGATAAGGAAGTCCTGTTGATTAATGAAATTTGATTTATGAATTATCAAAAATCTTGAATTGGAACGGTAAATTCGTTGTAATAGACTTAGGAAGAGATTGGGCAAAGTTGAATTATTATCTGGCCAACATTTAGATTCGTGGTAATTCTCTTACCCTTTTCTGGTCTCTCTTTCTTTCTCTCTCTCTCTCTCTCTCTTTTCCTTCCTTCTCCCTATTCATCTGTCTCCCTCACACACTCTCTATCCCTCTTATTTTCTCTCTCTCTCTCTTCCTTCTCTCTATATATCTATCTAGCTCTCTCTCTCTCTCTTTCTTTCTTCCTCTCTTCTCCCTATTTCTCTGTCTCCATCACACACTTTCTCTCCCTCTCTCTTTCTTTCCCTCTCTCTCTCTCTCTCTCTCTCTCTCTCTCTCTCTCTCTCTCTCTCTCTCTCTCTCTCTCTCTGTGTTTCTTTCTCTCTTTATTTATTTCTCCCTTCTCCCTGTTTCTCTGACTCCCTCACACGTTCTCTCTCGCTCTCTCTTTCTATCTCTCTCCTCTCTCTCTCTCTCTATCTATCTATCTATCTCTATCTCTGTCTGTCTCTCTATATCTCTCGCTCTCTTTCTCTGTCTCCCTCTCACGCTTTTCCTCCCTCCCTTTCTCTCTTTTTCTCTCTCTATCTATCTATCTATCTATCTATCTATCTATCTATCTATCTCTCTCTCTCTTTCTCTCTCTCTTCTCTCTCTCTCTGTAAGCTTGATATAACCATTTGTATTTGTATTTCAATGTTATTATGTCTACTGAACATTATTTACATATGTATGCTTTCGCTGTTATTAGAAATATATGTTATTGTATTCTATTTAATATACTTTTCCATCTTTCTATTTGTTACTTACATATATCATACCACATACACATATATACATACATATACGTACGCTCGTTGCTTCAACCATCAGTTTCCTCTCTCTTACTGTCACATCAGACATACCAGTGTTGCTTTGTCTTCCCTTTCGCAAGAGCTTTGTGTATGGAAAAACACCCTTCTTTTCATCACAATGTCACATGTCACACACGTGATCCTTACGTACCCTCAGACAAATCATACATTGTGGTAGGGAGTCTCCTCTCTGGGGGAAAAGAGATGCAACACCTTGCTTCTGGGAGGAGGAGCAGCCCTCACTCCAACAAACTACTGTTTAAGCTTCAAAAATGAAAGGAAGAAAGCTGTTTCGGCCATGTTCTTCACACCCTACGCCATGCTATTATTATTCTTGTAGAGGTTGCCACCCAGACTTCTACACTCTCTAATTTTCCCTTTCTGTTACTCTTTTTCTCTCTCACTCTCTCTCTGTCTATCTTTCTCTCTCTCTTTAAACTCTCTCTCTCTCTCTCTCTTTCTAAACTCTCTCTCTCTCTCTCTCTCTCTCTCTCTCTCTCTCTCTCTCTCTCTCTCTCTCTCTCTCTCTCTCTCTCTCTCTCTCTCTCTCTCTCTCTCTCTCTCTCTCTCTCTCTCCACTCTCTAATTTTCCCTTTCCGTTACTCTCTCTCTCTCTCTCTCTTTCTCTCTAAACTCTATGTCTCTCTCTCTCTCTCTCTCTCTCTCTCTCTCTCTCTCTCTCTCTATATATATATATATATATATATATATATATATATATATATATATATATATATATTACTCTCTCTCTCTCTTTCTTTCGCTCTCTCTCTTTCTCTCCCTATAACTCCCTCTTTCTCACTCTTTTTCTCCCTCTCCCCCTCCCTCTTAACTCAACATCTATCTCTCACTCTCAACACTAACCCGTCGAGAAAAAAAAAAAAAATGAACCAAAGTACTCACGCTAATATACGCTGCCGGCTTCATCAGAGCCTGAGGTGCTTCATCTTCAGTATTATTCAGCATACTACTCCTGCTTCTGCTTCTGCTGAACGCTGAACGCTGATGCTGCTGCTGCTCTCAGAACGCCAGCTCAGCCGTAACTTGGTGGACTAACGTGTCCTGCTCATCATAAATGCTAAACGTGTTAAATATGCTGATCTC
>BOPN01009707.1:5000-12500 GCA_017312705.2 Penaeus japonicus
TTATGATAGAGGGGGGAGGGTGTGGAGGTGGGTGTGTGGGTGGTGGTTATGATAGAGGGGGGAGGGTGTGGAGGTGGGTGTGTGGGTGGTGGATATGATAGAGGGGGGGAGGGGGATTGGGATGGGAGGGAGGGAGGGAGGGGGATTGGGATGGGAGGGAGGGAGGGGGATTGGGATGGGAGGGAGGGAGGGGGATTGGGATGGGAGGGAGGGAGGGGGATTGGGATGGGAGGGAGGGAGGGGGATTGGGATGGGAGGGAGGGAGGGGGATTGGGATGGGAGGGAGGGAGGGAGGGGGATTGGGGATGGGGAGGGAGGGGAGGGGGATTGGGATGGGGAGGGAGGGAGGGGATTGGGATGGGAGGGAGGGAGGGATTGGGATGGAGGGAGGGAGGGAGATTGGGATGGGGAGGGAGGGAGGGGATTGGGATGGGAGGGAGGGAGGGGGATTGGGATGGGAGGGGAGGGGATTGGGATGGGAGGGAGGGAGGGGATTTGGGATGGGGAGGGAGGGAGGGGGGATTGGGATGGGAGGGAGGGAGGGGGATTGGGATGGGAGTGAGGGATGGGGATTGGGATGGGAGGGAGGGAGGGGGATTGGGATGGGAGGGAGGGAGGGGGATTGGGATGGGAGGGATGGAGGGGGATTGGGATGGGAGGGAGGGAGGGAGGGGGATTGGGATGGGAGGGAGGGAGGGGGATTGGGATGGGAGGGAGGGAGGGAGATTGGGAGAGGAGGGAGGGAGGGGGGATTGGGAGGGGAGGGAGGGAGGGAGGGGGGTTGGGATGGGAGGGAGGGAGGGGGATTGGGAGGGGAGGGAGGGAGGGAGGGGGATTGGAATGGGAGGGAGGGAGGGAGGGGGATTGGAATGGGAGGGATGGAGGGAGGGGGATTGGGAGGGGAGGGAGGGAGGGGGATTGGGATGGGAGGGAGGGAGGGGGATTGGGATGGGAGGGAGGGAGTGGGGACGGGGGAGGAGGGTGGGAGGGGTATTTGGGATGGGAGGGAGGGAGGGAGGGGGGATTGGAATGGGAGGGATGGAGGGAGGGGGATTTGGGAGGGGGAGGGAGGGAGGGGGATTGGGATGGAGGGAGGGAGGGGGATTGGGATAGGAGGGAGGGAGGGGGATTGGGATGGGAGGGAGGGAGGGAGGGGGGTTGGGATGGGAGGGAGGGAGGGACGGGGATTGGGATGGAGGGAGGGAGGGGGATTGGGATGGAGGGGAGGGAGGGGGATTGGGAGGGGAGGGGGAGACGGGGTTGGGAGATGAGGGGAGGGGGTTGGGATGGGGAGGGAGGGAGGGGGATGGGGATGGGAGGGGAGGGGAGGGAGGGGGTTGGGATGGGAGGGAGGGAGGAGGGGGATTGGGATGGGAGGGTGTGAGGATTGGGATAGAGGGAGGGAGGGGGATTGGGATGGGAGGGAGGGAGGGGAGGGGGTTGGGATGGGAGGGAGGGAGGGAGGGGGATTGGGATGGGAGGGAGGGAGGGGGATTGGGATGGGAGGGAGGGAGGGAGGGGGGGTTGGGATGGAGGGAGGGAGGGGGATTGTGGGGATGGGAGGGAGAGAGGGGGATTGGGATGGGGGAGGGAGGGAGGGGATTGGGAGGGAGGGAGGGAGGGGGATTGGGATGGGAGGGAGGGAGGGGGATTGGGATGGGAGGGAGGGAGGGGGATTGGGATGGGAGGGGAGGGAGTGGGGATTGGGATGGGGAGGGAGGGAGGGGGATTGGGATGGAGGGAGGGAGGGGGATTGGGATGGGGAGTGAGGATGGGGATTGGGATGGGAGGGAGGGAGGGGGATTGGGATGGGAGGGAGGGAGGGGGACTGGGGATGGGAGGGAGGAGGGGGGGACGGGATGGGAGGGGGGAGGGGGATTGGGATGGGAGGGAGGGAGGGGGATTGGGATGGGAGGGAGGGAGGGGATTGGGATGGGAGTGGGAGGGAGGGGGGATTGGGATGGGAGTGAGGGATGGGGATTGGGATGGGAGGAGGGAGGGGGATTGGGGATGGGAGGGAGGGAGGGGGATTGGGATGGGAGGGAGGGAGGGGGATTGGGATGGGAGGGAGGGAGGGGGATTGGGATGGGAGGGAGGGAGGGGGATTGGGGATGGGGAGGGAGGAGGGAGATTGGGAGAGGAGTGGAGAGGGGGATTGGGGAGGGAGGGAGGAGGGAGGGGGTTGGGATGGGAGGGAGGGGAGGGAGGGGGATTGGGATAGGAGGGAGGGAGGGGGGTCGGGGGATAGGAGGAGGGAGGGGATTGGGATAGGGAGGGAGGAGGGAGGGGGATTGGGATGGGAGGGAGGGAGGGGGATTGGGATGGGAGGGAGGGAGGGGGATTGGGATGGGAGGGAGGGAGGGGGATTGGGATGGGAGGGAGGGAGGGGGATTGGGATGGGAGGGAGGGAGGGGGATTGGGATGGGAGGGTGAGGGAGATTGGGAGCAAGGGAGGGAAGGAGGGGGATTGGGATGGGAGGGAGGGAGGGGGATTGGGAGGGAGGGAGGAAGGGGATTGGGATGGGAGGGAGGGAGGGGGATTGGGATGGGAGGGAGGGAGGGGGGATGTGGGATGGGAGGGAGGGAGGGGGATTGGGATGGGAGGGAGGGAGGGGAATTGGGTTGGGAGGGAGGGAGGGGGATTGGGATGGGAGGGAGGGAGGGGGGTTGGGAGGGGAGGGAGGGAGGGAGGGGGGGATGTGGCAGGGTGAGGGATTACGAGAGGGAGTTGGAGAGTGAGAATGGAAGGGAAGGAGTGCAGATTTAAAGTGAAGGGTGGGAGGGAAGGAAGGAGAAGAATTGAAGGAAGGAGGGGAGAGGGTGATGAGGGAATGAGGGGAAACGGCGAGGAAGGGAGGGGGTGAGGGAGAAGGGGATAACGTAAGGAAAGAAGAGGAGAATGAAAAACAAGAAAGCAAATACACGGAGGAGACGAATGAGAAAACACAACAAAGAAAGTGTGATAAATAAAATGGCCGAATATGGAAGATAAGGAGAGAGCAACGTGGGATAAGATAATACGTAAGAAAGTGTAAGACGAATAAGAACACAGATGTTCAGCATAAAAAGTGCAAGTGTGATTTTAACATGAAACTATAGAAAAGAGGTGAATATTGGAAGTGATAAAATATATACCAAAAGAGGAGACCAGAGGAAGAAGAGGTAATGAAAAACAGAAATGAATAAAGAACAGGCAATAAAGAAGAAGAAAAAAATTGATGCAATGAAACGGATTGAATATTTATGGTATTCATAGAACAATTTCGGGTATTTTGTGTGAGAGAATAAAAATTCTTTATCTCTTTTGATTCTAAATATTGCTTTGAAATCCATTTTTTATTTTCTTTCTTTTGCTTTCCTTATTTGTTTATCCAGGATGTTGTCCTTTGCTAACATCCTCCACTTTCGTTCATAAACACAGAAACTATATTTGTGCTTATGTGTGTGTTTGTGTTTGTGTGTGTGTGTTTATGTGCGTGTTTGTGTGTGTGTGTGTGTGTGTGTGTGTGTTTGTGTGCGTGTTTGTGTGTATGTGTGTGTGTGTGTGCTTGTATGTGTGTTTGTGTGAGTGTGTGTGTATATACGAAAATCAATAGATGATTAACAGCATGGAAAAGAGAAAAAAAATAACAAGGCAAAGAACATCCAAAAAGCTACAGATGACAGGAAACCTCGAGTCCCCAGGAAAGTCGGGTGTGGTCTTTGTCCCTCCACCGTCCTCAGCCTCGAAGCTCTCTCGCTATAGGACTCCCAGCGGTGCAGTGTGCGGCGACGGCGCCTCTCTCTTGACTGGCCTTTGGGCCGCTTTTCCACTCGCTGCAAAAGCCTAGTTGATGCTTTGACAATCACAGCAATCATCGCGGGAGAGAATTCCTCTTTCGGCGGTACAATAGAACTTAAATCATAATTTTGGCGGCTTCATATGTGATCAGAAAATTCTCATAATGTTCATATTCATCGCGTGCCTCCGCCAGCGCGACTAAATGTAAACAGTGTAATTTCAGTAACGTCGAATAATTTTTAACGAACGACATTCATATTTCGTCAAAATGCAAGGGCAAATATGCATTTATACTGAAACACACAAGTCTGCATGGACACTCAACTGTACGTATTTATTCATACACATATACACTCATGGACACACACACGCATAATACATGCACACATATATACACGCACACACATACATTAACAAATAAACACACACACACACAAAGACTTACAAAGACAAAAGCTCGGCGGGTTTGTATGCGCATAATACATGCACACATATATACACGCACACACATACACAAATAAACACATACACACACACACACATGTATACTAAGACACACACACACAAAGACTTACAAAGACAAAAGCTCGGCGGGTTTGTACACGCATAATACATCCACATATATATACACGTACACACATACACTAACAAATAAAAACACATACACACACACACACACACACATATATATACTAACACACACACACACACACAAAGACTTACAAAGACAAAAGCTGGGCGTGTTTGTTTCCAGGGGTAATATCACGTGGATACAATCATAGCTAATTTCCCTGAATTCCCGCGTCAGTCTCTCGATCTGATTGGCGCACATTTGCAGTCTTCCTCATAAGCTGATCAGATGAATTATGAAATTGCAATCTCTCTCTCACGCTCGTGGTAATCACATCTACGACTGTGTTTGCACTGAGTATTAGGCACTGTCAGGCACCATCGTCTGCCTGTGTAGTCATAAGACCGCTTTTCTCAAAGTGTGCCGACGGAATCATACACGACTGGTATGTCTTCTGAATGTCAGAGTATTGTGGAGAGTAGTTTTTCCTTTGAATTTCTTTTTTTTTTCTTTCTTTCTTTCTTTTTTTTTCTTTTTTTTTTTTGTTTGGGTGTGTGTGTGTGTGTGTGTGTGTGTGTGTGTGTGTGTGTGTATGTGTGTGTGTTTGTGTGTGTGTTTGTGTGAGTGTGTGTGTTTATGTGCGTGTTTGTATGTATGTGTGTGTGTGTGTGTGTGTTTGTGTGCGTGTTTGTGTGTATGTGTGTGTGTGTGCTTGTATGTGTGTTTGTGTGTGTGTGTGCATATACGAAAATTAATAGATGATTAACAGCATGGAAAAGAGAAAAAAAGTAACAAGGCAAAGAACATCCAAAAAGCTACAGATGACAGGAAACCTCGAGTCCCCAGAAAAGTCGGGTGTGGTCTTTGTCCCTCCACCGCCCTCAGTCTCGAAGCTCTCTCGCTATAGGACTCCCAGCGGTGCAGTGTGCGGCGACGGCGCCTCTCTCTTGACTGGCCTTTGGGCCGCTTTTCCACTCGCTGCAAAAGCCTAGTTGATGCTTTGACAATCACAGCAATCATCGCGGGAGAGAATTCCTCTTTCGGCGGAACAATAGAACTTAAATCATAATTTTGGCGGCTTCATATGTGATCAGAAAATTCTCATAATGTTCGAGACCATCGCGCGCCTCCGCCAGCGCGACTAAATGTAAACAGTGTAATTTCAGTAACGTCGAATAATTTTTAACGAACGACATTCATATTTCGTCAAAATGCAAGGGCAATATGTATTTATACTGAAACACACAGTCTGCATGGACAATTCTCAACTGTAATGTAGTATTTATTCATACACATATACACTCATGGACACACACACGCATAATACATGCACACATATATACACGCACACACATACATTAACAAATAAACACACACACACATACAAAGACTTACAAAAACAAAAGCTCGGCGGGTTTGTATGCGCATAATACATGCACACATATATACATGTACACACATACACAAATAAATAAAAAAACACATACACACACACATATATACTAAGACACACACACACAAAGACTTACAAAGACAAAAGCTCGGCGGGTTTGTACACGCATAATACATGCACACATATATACACGTACACACATACACTAACAAATAAACACACACACACATATATATACTAACACATTATATATATACATATATGTGTGTATACACACAGACATCAGAATGAGAACAGCCAGGTCGACAGAAACGAACTATTGCAAACATTTCCAAGCGTTTATTACTAGGTAGTTTTACAGGGCAGGACATGATGCAGCAGGCCAATTTGCAGAGAGTAATATGCCTAGTCACACAAAAATGATCGCTAGGTCAACTGCAAATAATTTCGAAAACCGCCTCTTTTCTGCACGGTCCTTTTGCAACCATATTGGGTCCTCCGTTCCTCCGCGCGGAATCTCGACCTTTCATGGGTGACCTGATCTGAGGTTGTCGCATGTCGGGGTGAACATCGACAGTGCCAGCGAAAACGGTACAGGCGGCGCTTATCGAAATATCGATTTTTTTTATTTTTTTTTCTTTCTTTTTTTTTTGGGGGGGTGATATCATAATTGCACTGTTGAAGCTTGTGCTATTCAATTTTTGTTGTTGTTGCTTTTCCTCCTCTTTGTTTGCAACTTCGTAGATGCCTTGTGGTTCTATAATGATATTGAACACCATATGTTGTACTGTGGCTAGATAGTGATATTGGGCACCATACGCCGTTGTGGCGTTGATGTATTTTAATCATCTATAATTATTTTGTCATCTGTTGCAGTTGTATATTTTGCAACTCTTGAAATTCACTAAGGTCAATTACACCGCGTATTGAGATGCTGTTGATACATCTTTCTTTCCATATATCTCTTCGCTGTTGTATTCGAGAAGAATGGGAAGCCAACATCTGAATTGCAATCTTGCAGCTCGGCCTTTCATTTGAGCAGAAAGATTGAGCGAAGGTGGCTTCTCGCCTGTGAGCTTTCTTGTGTGTGTGACTCCTATTTATCAGTCTTTATTCCATCCCTCATTTTTCCTAATGACAAGTTCATCCTCCTCGGCTCTGCCTTTGATCGTGTCATCATCCTTCTTGGTTAATCCTTATCCTGACCCGAACGCCGCATCCTGGGAACGGCTGATGCTGCACTGAATGGAATAAATGCATGAATCATCCTGGGAGTTTGAAGTCTTGACAAAAGCTCAAGGGGAGAAGAGGAAGAGGAAAAATTTTGAGATTTTCCAGAGTAGGGGGGAGGGAAGGTGAGGGTAGGAGGAGGGGGGGAAGAATGAGAGGGTAAGAGGGGAGGAGGAGAGGGTAGGAGGGGGGGAGGAGAGGGTAGGAGGGGGGGGAGAGAAGGGAGCTGAAGTAATCTGAAATCACACCTACTCTTTCATCCATTTTCACCTACTCCATCTTTCTCTTTTTCCCCTGTTTTTCCAAATATCTTATCCCTTCTATCCCCCCCCTATCCTTCCCCTTTCCATTCCCCATCCCTCCCCACCCATATCCATCCGCCCACACACACGCACTTGAGATTTAAAAAGATATAAATAAAAAAAATGAAAAAAGTAGCCCTGTGTCGCCTGAAGGATGCTGAGAGACGACCTCTTCTCCCGAAGTGGATCTCCGGCGTTCTCTCTCAACATTTTTTCTCCCTTT